>BJFM01003442.1:110260-121641 GCA_016586285.1 Arothron firmamentum | reverse complement strand
CCCCCCCCCCCCCCCTCAGGCTCCAGTGGTACTGCATTGGCATCAGTAAAGGCACCTGAAACCCGACGACCAGCTCCTGGAAACGCTGCTTGCCACCTCACAACCCTAGTAGGAAAACGATATTAAATGCCGCGCGGGAACCTGTGGCTCGCCCTCACTCGTGCGTAACGCCTTTTCCCCTCTCCATTGCGCACACCACCTCAGCGGCTGGAAAGGTGCGCTTCTTTCTGAGCGTCGGAGCGCAGCGCCAGGATGCAGAAGAGGAGCAGCAACGTCTGAAGGTGAAATGAACCTGGGGATAGTCGATAACAGCAGGCGTACACTGAACAAGGAGTGGAGATAGCAACTGAAAACCAACGGTGTCTTCAGGCGAAGCTTGCGCTTTTCACCAGTGGCTTTACCTTAATGCAGACATTCAAGAGCTGTCATCCGAAGTAACCTCACGATTTTGCCGACTGGAGGAGAAAACACACTAATTAAGACGTTAAGATTCAGGCCAGGGAAGAAAAAATGGCGACGTTAATCAGAAGCAAGATTTCTAATAAACTCTCCAACGCAGCCACCGCCGTGTCCAATAAATCCCAGGCAAAGGTGAGCGGGATGTTCGCCAAGATGGGCTTCCAGGCCGCCACAGATGAGGAGGCTCTGGGCTTTGCCGCCTGTGATGACCTGGACTACGACCACCGGCAGGGTATGCAGATGGAAATTTTGACGTCCGATGACATGGGAGGAGAAGGCAGCGGGGATGGGGGCGCGATGGAGGGGGACAGTCACTACCAGAGGGACGGTACCGGTCCGCCGCACTCCGCTTCTAAAGACGGAGGTCTGACGGATGAGCTGTCTGAGGAAAAACCAAAAATCACCGCCTGGGAAGCGGGTTGGAACGTCACGAACGCCATCCAGGTAAAGACGCGCATAAGTGAAAATGCGCATCTCAGATCCAAACTGGCCGATTGTCTTCTGACAAAAGTCGCACCTGCATTAAAATATCAATCATCAAAACAGAATTTAGCAGCTTATATTTCACTAAACGTGACACATTTCTGTCAAATATTTTTTTTAGAATTGTATTACTCTCGGGAATGCATTTCTATTTAATTCTAATAAACTTGAATTTGACCAGTACAGATATTTCAAGGCTTATGCGCAAAGTGGTGGTGATATCCATTACCTCCTCCTCCTCCCTCTCCCCACTAACGCGCACATTCTTTGTCTCTATCTATAGTCATGTGAGGTGGGACTGACGTTAAACGAAATAATCTACAACGAGAAGAATATTTTAAGTCTCTAACCTACATTTCTGGTTTGCTGCTGCGCGTTATTTAATGCAGGTTTTTAATCATTTTATTCGAGAACAAGGCGAGACATTTGGACAAAGTGAGACAACTGCAGTGGAACAACAAAACTGCTATTTTTTTAAGATCAGATGTTAATTTTGCACTTAAAAGGTGTGACCAGGCAGAACTTCGCGCAACCTGCGAGTGTTGGTTTGAGAGTGCGCGTGTAGCCTATGCGGCAAAAAGTCGTGGACGCGATCCTTTTCTTGCTGCGGTCACGATAGTTGTCGTGACGTCACAGCGTGTGTCCCCTCTGGCGAGCGGTGACGTCACGGGCGTCAGGCACTCAGAGCGATGTGGAAAAACCCACATGAAAGAGTGGGGCCTAAGGGGGATATCTGAAAACACGCTCTAGTGACGTCAATTAAATATTAAAATGTATATGTTATCAGGAGAAATGTCAAACGGTTAAGATCATAATGTATTTTTATACATGTTTCTTTAGGGGATGTTTGTTCTGGGGCTGCCCTACGCCATCCTGCACGGAGGATACCTTGGACTTTTTCTCATTATTTTCGCGGCTGTGGTGTGCTGTTACACGGGCAAAATCCTCATTGCCTGCTTGTACGAGGAGGATGAAGATGGGCAGCTCGTCCGTGTGCGGGACTCATATGTGGACATTGCCAACGCGTGCTGCGCGCCCAGATTCCCGTCTTTAGGTGGTCACATTGTGAATGTAGCCCAAATCATAGAGCTGGTGATGACCTGCATCCTGTACGTGGTGGTCAGTGGTAATCTTATGTACAACAGCTTCCCCAACATGCCAATTTCCCAGAAGTCTTGGGCCATCATCGCCACCGCTGCTCTCCTCCCCTGCGCCTTCCTCAAGAACCTGAAAGCCGTGTCCAAGTTCAGCTTGTTGTGCACGATGGCCCATTTTGTCATCAATGTCCTGGTGATTGCGTATTGCCTCTCCAGGGCGAGAGACTGGGCCTGGGACAAGGTCAAATTTTACATCGATGTCAAGAAGTTCCCCATCTCGATTGGGATTATCGTCTTCAGCTACACCTCGCAGATCTTTCTGCCTTCCCTGGAGGGAAACATGCATAAACCCAGCGAGTTTCACTGCATGATGAAGTGGACTCACATCGCTGCCTGCATCCTCAAGGGCCTGTTCGCCCTGGTGGCCTTCCTGACCTGGGCTGATGAGACCAAGGAGGTCATCACCGACAACCTGCCCTCAACCATCCGAGCTGTCGTTAATGTCTTCCTCGTGGCCAAAGCTTTGCTATCATACCCGCTGCCGTTCTTCGCTGCTGTAGAAGTTTTAGAGAAATCCCTTTTCCAGGATGGGGGACGTGCCTACTTCCCCGACTGCTACGGAGGTGATGGACGCCTGAAATCCTGGGGACTCACTCTCCGCTGTAGCCTTGTTGTGTTTACCTTGCTCATGGCCATCTATGTGCCACACTTTGCCCTTCTGATGGGTCTCACTGGCAGCCTGACAGGCGCGGGCCTGTGCTTTCTGCTTCCCAGTCTCTTCCATCTGAAGCTTTTATGGAGAAAGCTGCTGTGGCACCAGGTGTTCTTCGACGTCGCCATCTTTGTAATAGGAGGTATATGCAGCATATCTGGCTTTATCCACTCCATGGAGGGGCTCATAGAGGCTTTTAGATATAACATACAAGAGTAGGTGCAAAGCTGGACCTAGATGTTAAGCGCAAAAACCGCATTTAGTGAAAAAAATAAAATAAAATAAATGAACACACGACTTCCTGGCAGACGCTGCCCCTCTGCTTAATCCATGCGTAAAACCGCGCGTCAACGCGGGCATTGTCGCTCTCACGCAGTCTTGCATCGATTCCGAGATGAACACACACACGCACGTACACACACACACACACACACACACACATACACACACACACACACACACACACACACACACACACTGAAGGATTCCAGAGCGCACCGCACGAAAAATAAAAAACTTGTACAAAAATGCGACCACACATTTTCCAGTTGAGTGACCGTTTACAACATTGACCTAGATCAAATTTGGGGAAAAAAGAGGAAAGTTTGTCTGTTGTGCCTCTAAGTGTGTTAATTTATCACACAGGAGATCACATGTGTTGAACAGATATTGGACGGCACAGCAGAATTCAGTGATGGAAAAAACTATTCATTTTAAAAGAAAGAGGAAAGAAATGTCACTCTTTTCAGTAATTTGCGACACGAATGAAAGCAGTGAACGTGGTGTTAAATTCAGAAAATATATAAAGTAATTCACTGGCAATAATAGAATAGCTTTCTTTCAAAAAAAAAAAAAAAAAGTCAAGAAAATTGGAACCCCAGAAGTTTAAAAGAGACTGGAAATGCAAAAATATTAAAGTACATAGCAGCTATACAAACTATGCATTGAATGTATGATATTTCAAATATAGGAGACTTATTGAAATGGGAGGTGCAAATAAAAACTGCAAATTTCGATTCTTCTTTAAAAGTGTTGCTTTGGTATTCTTACATTAGAATTCTGTTTTAACTGAGAGATAAACCACCGCATCCTGGCCCTGACTCCATTCACAGAAAGGGACCCCCAAAAACCTGAAAGCAGAATTAATCGACCATGACGCGTTTCCATAATATTTTAAAAATACGTGGCCTGTTTTGACATTGTTTTACAAGAAAATTCGCCGTCCGGGAAAATCGAAGAAGATGGGAGAAAAAAGAACGTGCATACAGACATTTTTCATTCTGTGCAAACAAATGGGTCCTGTGGAAATGTTATAAAACCGTGTGTATAAGTGTTATTGTGGTTTCAAAAAGATGGAATGTATATCTCAAAGTCGTTATCATATATCGTGAAATTAATATTGCAGAATAAAGAAACAAGTGAAATTATATTGTAAAAATGTGTGTGGTTTTCCGTAAACGACAAATGGTCAGAACATGTATTTTTTTCCTCTATAATAAAAGACAAAAATATGTAAAAATGCCTTTGTATTTATTTTACATCGAATGACGTCCCAATCCGTACATTCATCACATTGGTAGAAAATAATCATACCTTTTGTATAGAGGAGCGTGCACGCTTTCCTGAATACGAACAGATTTGTGCTGCAGGCGGAGGCCCGATGTTCCACCTGTTCACTCACCGTGTTGAGTGCAACATCTGGATTCAGTCACTGGCTTCAACTGCAGCTGCTGAACACCGACCTGTAGTCGAAACGTTAAAAAAAATTAAAAATGCCTTTATTTTAGACCATACGATTCTACAGTCGGTAAAATTGTTCAGTATTCAGTGATCAAAAATCATATGAAGGTCTGCGACATTAGCAGCTCATATATAATATATAAAACCAACTGATTGAAACCTTAAAAGCTTTTAAGGTAAAATAATAGAAAAAAGGATAGTTTTTACACATAATCACCTGCTACAACGTCGTCGTCTGGGAAGCCACCTGGAGGGCAGGAGAGTAAATATAACCCCAACACAGGACAAACCACTGTAATGAACACCTTTCTTCTGATCTTAAGTTATTACAGCTAATTTAATATCCAGTGGTCCAAACGGACACCTACTTTTGCGAGCTTTATTGAATAAAAGCAAAACATCCGCTTCAGTTTACACTTACAGCAAAACAACAGTCTTTTCCACTCGCCAAATAAAACTGCGGCAACGATCCAGCCCAGCTCCAACACATACATTTCATATGTCGTACGCTTAATTTACTGTAGTATTGCCAACAAGTGGTGTTTTTAAAACCACCCACAGGGCTCATCCCGGTTCTAGTGGTATTCCTGCGCCCTCTATCGGTCACACGCATTAAAGCAGTCATAATTTGGCCACAACTGTGGTCATTTGAAAAAGATATCAGCAATGGGAGTGTGGAGGCAGTTCAGGCAGCTGGTTGAAATGCATGCAAGATTAACTTACAATTCTTTAAATGGTAATGCAATTCTAAAGTGACATATTTAATTAAGCATAACATTTTATTTCAACTTCAAAAACATTTATAATTAGACAAGACAGTAAAATATTTACAAACCATTGCAGGTCTCTGAAAAGGATGCGAGATTAAAAAAAAACAAAAAACAAACAAAACAAATGCAAATGGTTAACCAAATGGCTCAAAACATTTGTTGGAAAAAGAAGGAAATGTCATTGTGTAGTTAGTACATCAGTGCGAGAAAAATAAATTATCTGCACAGAGGTGTCCTTACTACATATCAGCCAGTGTTCTGACCCCAGATGTGGAGGTGGTCACAGATGGAGGAGCTCTGAAAGACTCATTTGCTGGGCTGATCGGTGGTCATGGTTGTGGGCTTTTTCGTGGAACACTGGACCACCCATGGGTGGGCAAGAACTCCCTGAACGGGCAATCTGTGCATGGGGTTGTGCTTCAGCAGCCTGGACACCAAATCTTTGGCTCCATCACTGATGTTTGTGTGTGCAGGGTAGGTGTACTCCACCTGGACGACAAAGACAAAAGTTATATTAACAAGAATGCAGATATTTAAAAAAAAAAAAAAAAAATTGTCGTAACGAGCTTACCCTCGATATCCTGCGGTAGGTCTCCTCGTGAGTTTTTGCTTCAAATGGCGGTTTCCCAACAAGGAATTCATAACAAAGGACCCCAAGACTCCACAGGTCCACCTTTTCATCATGGGTTTTTCCCTCTATCATCTCTGGAGGCAGGTAGTCCAGCGTTCCACAGAGTGTGGACCTCCTAAACCATATTAAAAACACATCAATGCACATGCATGACCACACTGAAAGTTTAAGGAAGTGTAAAATATTATTTTCCTCCAAATTCACCATACTTTAACCTAAAGCCCCCCCCCCAAAACTTTGTATACCTGGAGGAAGGTGTATGAACAGACCAGCCAAAATCTGCAATCTTCAGCTCTCCATTGGCCCCCAGCAACAGGTTTTCTGGTTTGATGTCCCTGTGAATCACCTTCTTAGAGTGACAGTAGTTGAGGGCATCAGCCAGTTCCATGATGTACTGGTAACACATCATAAAGACACAAAGCATCAAACAACTTCCCTTAAAAAAATTTAAAAAAATACCACCACTATCAATCATAAAAAAGGGGGCTTACTGTAGCACTTTTCTCTTCCGGGAAACTTCCACAACGCTGCAGCTCACCATACAGTTCACCTTTGGGTGCAAACTCAAGGATGAGATACACACGAGACGGGTCGTGGAAGTAACCATAGAGACGGAGGATGTTAGGGTGCCTGTCAAATATGGATGGAGAAGGAGAGTGTCTTAAATTCTGAAAATTTATCTTAAAATTAAAGAACTTACCACAACCAGTGTTGGTAATTATTTCAGGTCTGACTAAATGTACACAGTGACACAAAAAGTGATATCAGAATATTCAGGGATTGCACAGAGCTGAAGAAACTAGAAGGTAACATTGAGATCAACTGTGTTTACCTCAGATGAGACTGGATCTCAACTTCCCTCCTCAGCTGGTGCTCAACACTGGCCTTCTCCAGCTGTTTCTTGAAGAGCACCTTCAGGGCCAAGATGAACTTACTCTGCCGCTCTCGAGCCAGATAAACGTTGCCAAATTTACCCTTTCCCAGGGGTCGGCCAATGTCAAAATTTTCCAGGCTCCAACGTGTTCTGAGTGGGCAGAACCAAACAGTTAAAAGATAATACAGAATAGCAGTTACTGAAAAGATGACATGGAAAAAATAGAAAATAATGACAGGCATACTTTGATGCAGAAGCCTTTTCAGAGTCATTTTTGGCAGGTTTGCCTAACAAAAGCAGAAAAAATATTATTACATTAGCTAATCAGTAAAACAGGGACCAATTGTTAGTAGAATTTGAGTCAGACTTACTTTGTAGCTTCTCTGGCTCGGGCTGCTTGGCTGCTTCTTGGGTCACCTTGGGCACATTTGTCTTGGGCGGTATTTGCTGGTAGATTTGCTTAGGCTGTTGTGCAGAACTCTTCTTCTGACTCTGAGGGTCTACGTTTTGATTAGTATATTGTGTGGGCTTGACAGCATCACGAACATGAGTAAGTGACTTCTGATGGCTGACAGGCCGCTGAATGCGCTGAGGTCCATTTGACACTCCTAAGACACGCTGATAGGGAGTTGGTGTAACCACTGCGATCTCTGATTGTTGTGGCACGGGGATCCGTTTGGGCCCTTCACCACTTGACTGAAATAAGAGAAAAGCAGATCATCAAGACACTACTTTGCGGATTTGAACAAATGAGAAAAGAGTATGTGGTAAAAGACTACAAGTAAAAGCTACAACTGTGGTATATATTTTAATTATGGTCTTGCTAGACCTGGAATAATTATACACCAAATACGTAATTTCACCAGAATGACAGAAGTAGTGATTTTACCAATTTTGCCTTGACTTCAGGTCGCAGAATTTTCACATCCTTTGCCAACTTGAGTTTAGAAGCAGAGTCCATATTCTGAGAAATGTGTAAGAATGTTACAATAAATACATCTCAAAAAATAAAACCAGAACAGGTAATCTAAGGTCTAGGTGTTACAATGATCTAAATGTGCTGCTAACGTTACACGGGATGGTTTCCCGCAGAGATAAAGATAGCATGTTGGTAAACACGGGAATGCGCAACAGACCTACCTTACCTTTTTTTGGGGGGGGAGGAGGGCTAAAAAATAATCTACTGACGAGTGACTGATTATTCTCCAGAATTCCAACCTCGGAGAATAGTCAAGCAGATAGCATATCCAATCTGTCGAACAGCTAGCTTACATGCGCGTTGACGTTTGTAGCCACATAAATATTCGCTGTGAAGCAATCCGACAGGTTTATCTTCACGCTGTAGTGGCAATATTCCCTTTAATGGCGCTTGCAGAAAATGATCATCGTAAATAAAGTAATATGTATGAAAATACGTGTAAACCAAGGCACCTCGCCCCTAAGCCTGTAGCCTTTTCCTTGTTTAAATTCAAAAGCCTCTCTGCAAAGCCTTTAAAGGAATCACAGGTTCTTATTGGCTGAAGGAGTTTCCGCTCGCTTCTTATTGGCTGGAATGACGCCCCGGAAGCCCTCCGTACAACAGAGGGCAGCAGCAGAGTGCTGCTGCTGCTGCCCTCTGTTGTACGGGAGGGCAACAGCAGCAGCAGCAGCGCGCTGGAATCGACTCAAAATTCCTCCAGCATTGGATCAAAATACTCTTTATATCCAATGCTGGATGAATTTTGAAAAGTTTTTTTTTTTTTTTTGAAAAGTCGTAGCATCTTAAATAATGACGTCAGCACAATATAACTTGTCTTTGTGGAGAGGATAAATCGTTTTAAAACTGCTTTGCTTGCTGCAAATGACCCATTAACTACAATCATTTAACCTTTTAAAACATTAAGTTTTCAAATACAAAACTAAAATAACTACTATTTTCACCACCATGTACGTTATATGGCAGCCGGCATTTTCAAGTGTAACTCACAATATGTGTGGAACTGAGCTGGCGGAGGCCTGCCCTCTCCAACTGATGTAAATTGTTTTGACAGACTTGCAAGTCAACACACATCATATACCTATAAGCCATACAAGAATCATATTGTTTTATTATCAAATATTTAGGTTGAATATATGATTTCCTCTTCCAGAGACCCAAATTACAATTCCTCCAAAAAAGCAGCACATTTATAAATTACCAGTTAAACAGAAGAAGAAGAAGAAGAAGAAGAAGAAGAAAAAAAAACATTCTAAGACAAATATTCCTGTTAGGGATTAAAAAAACTGAAGAAACTAAAGTTTTCACAGTTACCTGTCCACCCTGTGAAGACCTGCATGTAACAACATTTAATCCCTGCAGGCATCCATCTTTGGAAAGGTCTCAGTCACCACGAACGCTGAAACCTTTCTAAAAATGTGTCAGTGCAGTTTTAAGATGTGCAAACATGTCCAGTTAGGAAATAATGTTTAGTTTTATTTTCTCTGCTCACCAGACTGAAAAGCATCATTAGAGAGCCTTAAAAATAAATATGACACTTATCATGAACCCTAACCTTAAATATTTTAAAAAGAAAATTAGTTAACACAACATATTCAAGCTTAAGTACTTTACCTGGTGCAGAATGTTTTCTTGTGAGGTCCCACACAGAAAGAAATAACAACACATTTATATCATTGTTAGTTTCTCGGACACAAAGTCACACTTAGCCCTGACACATATGGTACAATCCTTCAAATTAGGCCTTTTTCTTATTATAGTCGTGTCTTATAAATAAATACTTGGCATATGGTACCGTTGCTGCACCATGGGATAACTGGTGGTATCCTGAGATCTTTCGCCACACACACCTGTTGATATTTTGGCACCATGGTTGTGCTTTCTGTTCACCTTGTTCCTCTATGTCAATGTTACATGTTTCCAAACTTACAGTAGATCTGAACACCGACCTGAAGCACCTAAGGCTCAGCTACAGTCCAACTTCGAAAATAGTCCAGTTTTCCTTTATTTTGCCACCACAGAGTGCAGAGCTCCTCAGATGAAGTCTGCAGAGCACCAGGGTATCATAAAGGGAGGCTAGTTCTGCTGGCTCAGATCTTCTCACATTCTGTGGCGGGACAGTGAGGCGGGCGTCATTTCTCGGCGACAGCAGCTGCCATGGGGGCGCGCATGGTCCCTCGTGCTGTGGCCGCCAGCTCTTCGATTTCTGCGTTTAGCCGCCTGATTACCCACTCCATGGCTTCACGACCCTGGTCAAGAACAAAGGATTAGTCCACTGGAACCTTGGGAAGATAAGACACCCAGGTCGCCATCTGTAGTTGATAGTTGGAAAGATTTTCATACTAAACTAAGCTACATAGTGTTAATCTTGTACCGCATGTGACAAGTTGATGGCTAATCAACTTGCGTGTTTAATGATTGAACTTTACGTGTTTAATGATTGAACTTTACGTATTTAATGATTGAACTTTACGTGTTTAATGATTGAAACAACATTTCTATTATTATTTAGCTTTGCATTTTATTCTGACAAAAAATGTATTTACTGTTTTCTATGCTAATTTTTGTAAAATAAAATGATGAAAATAAAATGATAAACCCTAACACGTATGAACCCAGACCAGCAGCAGGAATAACTTTGTTCCAATGGTTCTTTCAGAGTCTAAAAATTCCTCACGTAAAGCAGCTAATCCGACCGTGTTTAGTAATTCGGCAGCTCATATCACCATATTGGTTCTTGTTTTTGGACAAACATGGTTCCGTCGGGTTAGAGACGCAGCAAAACCTTTGCATTCAGGAATGTGTGGCTCTTTCACCTTTCCAGCATTGACAGAGATGGTACTGGCCATAACTCCCTCCAAGTAACTGCTGAGACTGACTCCTTTGACTGAGATGATAGCTTCCTGTGTTAGTATTGTTCTACAATTAAGAAGACATGAATTTATTAGTGCAGACGAATCAGGAAAGGAAACTCATTGGTAATTCATGCTATAGATCTTACTTTTCTTTATCCTCAGGGTGTGGTTTGTACGTCAGTCTTTCATCCACGGACACTATGTTTGTGAAAGTGATCTGTACCAGGTAAAAAGTTAAGATATAGGAAGAGTCATTAGTGAGATGCAGGCTGTGAACCAGAGGAACAAGACAGACACCGTTCCACAGATGTTGTAAACACACCTTTGTGCAAGTGTCATTGTTAACAGTTGGCAGACTCACATTTGTGGACTGAAGTTCAAAGGTCTTCTCTTTTGGATCCACAACCGACTGTTCCTGAATGTACGTGCAAGTCCGCGTTTTACCAATAATCTAAAAATGCAAAATAAACAAAGTTCAATGCAAAGTTCATCCTTTATTCATTTGATGCATTGAACTGATTCTTTTAATGAACAAAGCTAACAAATGAATTACTTTTGCTTTGGTTTTGGTTGCAGCAGACATGGAAATGTCCTCTTCCTCTTCATTTAGGAAAAGGTAAAGCTAAAGAGCAGCTGATCAGTTTCCTACATAGTTTCCAAACATGAAAAAAGATGCTATCTCTCACTCTCCCAACATTTACACTGCTAAGTTCGAAATAGTGGAGAGCATTGGATGAAATGTGAGTGAAACCGTGACACCCCCCCCCCCCCCCCCCCCCCCCCC
>BJFM01003442.1:98850-110199 GCA_016586285.1 Arothron firmamentum | reverse complement strand
CCACCACCCACCTCCACCAGCGTCACCGCTATCCATTCAAGTGGCCTCCAGTTTAAACTGAGCCATCAACGATGGAAAGTTACGTTCCATGCAGTCAGGAGTTACAACTCAGCTATGACATCCATGATGCCATCGTGGTCCGTGCAACACGAGCTGGTGTGTCTGGCACATGCTGCTAATGGACCGAAATAGCAGCCACGAGGGAAAGTCACGTAAGAGAGGGAGGATAATATGTGCCATACTTATTTAGTTATACACCTGCCAAAGAAAGGCCACGAGTGCGAGCACGCTACTAAGGTCACTGGTTTCTCCATTCAGAGTCACATGTGTTCATTTTTGCAAAGGTGTGAACAACACGGTTTGAGCGAGAACATTGACTGCCGGCTGTACTCACAGAGGTGACGATGGATGGAAGACCCCACTCTGTGCTGAGAAGTCTTTTGCTGTGTAGACATCCCTGCTTGTCTATGCTTCTGTCCAAAACATCCACTCCAACCACACTGGGGTTCATGGGGTTGGGATATTTCTGCATCGCTGCCTTGGTAACCGTTTCCCAAGGATGGCTGTTAAAAGAAAAAAGGAAGCAACAATGAGAACACTATTACAACATGACAGCGACAATTTAATCTATGTGCATCCACACCACATCTATGCAGCTTTCATTTAAAAACTAAAAATAGCGGCATTTTTTTAAATAAAAGAAAGACCTTTACATATCTCATAAATACAGTTTATAAGCAGTCATAACAATTACTACAAAAGAGTAAATGTAGTGTAATTTCCCTTCTGGAGGATCAATATTTTCCTGTCATTTTTCCACTATAGGTTTTGTAATTGACTTCTACAAGGACGTTTACCACTGCTGAGGTCACAAGAGCCAACCACAGGGCGCTGAAGAAATCATCTTGAGAGAATCAAAAGTCAAAACTAAGTCAACGAAGTGGGAAAAATGTCTCTTCTTCATATTCAAAATCCGACTGAATTATTACACAGATTCAGCTGGGCGATGTTTCACTCGAACATGATTTGTGAATGGTTGCTAAGGGGACACGTGAACGCGCAGCGTAGTTCAGTGCCGCAGAGGCGCGGCAACACAGCATGTAGGGGAAAGGTTGCGGGTCGGGAGGCTGGCCCTAACCGGCGGATTACGCAATTTGACAGGTAAATGTCGACAAGTAAAGGACGAATCAACTCAAGATGACAGCTTTAAACAATTTAACCTGAAAAGCATACTGTCTGTTACTATTTGTTGCTGGTACGTGTGCCTTCCTGGATTTTTTCAATAATTATATAAGAGCAGCGATCGATCTTGGATGGAGGGAATTCAGTATATGCAACACTGCCAGCATCTATATCTAGCACAGCAGACAATCGAAATAAATAGACATTGAGTTAAATAGACATTTAGTTTAACATGCCCAAGATAGTTGTCACCCATAAAATGTTTTTGTATCCAGGGTTAAATAAGAAGTAAGCTAGTGTTGCTAAGCGGCTCAAACCAGGCAAAACTCCGATACTGCGGAAGATTTTCGCACAGAGCACTGGAATTAAAGAAAACAACCCGAGCTAAGAGGTCTGCTTACTTGAATATGTGTTCTGAGGTCCAAATCTTCATGGTTTAAGCGATTAAGTTTCGATGCCGGTGATATTGGCGAGCCAAGCTACGTTCGCGGTGAATGGAAGCGGCGAACCACGTTGAAAGGCACTCGTAAGACCACGCCCACTCTGTCTGATTAGTCACATGAGCAGCTTTGGTGACGTACATCCGCCTGTCAGAAATTCCACGTGCAGTTTGCCGGACACAACTGACCAAATAATTATTTATTATTAAATAATTTGACCACCTGAAGCATTATTAGTGACCATTAGTGACCTTAAAAATATTTGTCTCCCCCCCCCTGCATTTTGCAACCAGTTACTCTGCAATAGGTCTAGTTTATAGCATTACAGGGAAACTGTTGTGAGCTTATCGCAGAGTGCAGACACTTTGGCCGAGTTATGTGTAATCTTTATGCCCCAGACTTGTACAACAGGAAAAAATGTGAACAGCCTTGTGTGGTATCAATGTTGCTGTGCTGTGAGATTACTATGCCATGTCAGCTAGATGACTTTTTAATCTTCTTAAACTCAAACCTAAAACTGAAGCATAGTTACCATCAAATATAAGGTTTGCGTTTAAGGAAACTCTTTATTTTTGACTTTTAAACCCTCTATTAAATGATCAAGTTTTTGGACAACATACACCACTATTACAAGCAGCCAATGCTCCCACCAGTGTTTCCATTTTGATGCTTCAGCTTCTTAAACTGGCAAATGAAGATGCATGTAAGATACATGTACAATTAATATTTTAAGGCAATGTATACACCTCCACCAAAGGAGTAGACTATATGACAGCCGGCATTCATCTGTCGGTTTGTGAACAAAATAACTCGAAGTTGTGAAGGGATTTTAATGTAGTTTTCAGCAAATCTTGATATTAGGCCAACATTTTAGTGATTTTCTGGATTCCAGAAGGACTTTGACCTCTGATCTTTCATCAGCCAAGATCAAAGTCCAATTTGAGCATAAAGCAACCGACTATGTTACGTAACCTTGTAATACTCCTGTCTATATTACTACATGTGAAAGTCATAATATTAGCAAATTTCTCATGTCTGGGATGAATAAAGTATCTCTATTCTATTTTAATATGTCGGAGGATGAGCTGCTTGGTGGAGGTCTGCACTCTTTCAGTACTTTTCTAGTTTCTTTAAAACAGAAAAAATCAAAACAAATTAGTTTTTGAAGGGTTTAATTGATACTGGAGGTGGGCTGAAATTTCACTATTAAAACTTGGATATAAAGTCACCACAAAATCACTCACAGTTTCCTTTTCAGTGGAATGAATTCTATAAAGCTGGAATTATGATGATTTCAAAATTTACACACAATATTTTAAGCATTTACTGTAAAACAAAAATATATAATAGTTCTAAGCATATTTAATGACCTATAAGACAAGATAAATTGTTAGTTGTTAAAATACAACAACACTAACAAGTGAAGACTACAAAATAAAAGCACCATAAGCATGGACTGAAATAAAAAAGTTCCTTTTCTTAGCAAGAATCGATATTATGTTTTCTACATCCTACACACCACACTGCATGTTACTTTTTACTCACTTACAATATCTTTACTGATTTCCGTCACTGTTTCCATCCGAGACTGAAGTGTTGGTCTCACTTCTTCCTCATCTTCTGCTTCTGAATCTAAATCAGCCGTGGCGTCTTGGTACTGTTGGTACTCAGACACCAGGTCATTGAGGTTGTTCTCTGCCTCGGTGAACTCCATTTCATCCATACCCTCACCAGTATACCAGTGAAGAAAAGCTTTGCGTCGGAACATTACGGAGAAATGCTCGCCCACACGTCGGAATATCTCCTGAATGGCCGTGTTATTACCAATGAAAGTGGAGGCCATTTTGAGGCCTCGGGGTGGGATGTCACACACTGCGACCTTGACATTGTGGGGGATCCAGTCGACAAAATAGCTGCTGTTTTTCTGTTGCATTAGAAGCATCTGTTCATCTACTTGTTTTGTGGACATCCGACCACGGAACATGCCAGCCACTGTGAGGTAGCGCCCATGGCGCGGATCGCAAGCCGTCATCATGTTGCGAGCATCGAACATTTGCTGGGTGAGCTCTGGCACGCTGAGGGCCCGATACTGTTGGCTGCCTCTGGGAGTCAGGGGGGCAAAGCCTGGCATAAAGAAGTGGAGGCGCGGGAAAGGAACCATGTTGACCGCTAGCTTTCTCAGATCTGCGTTGAGCTGCCCAGGGAATCTCAGGGAGGTTGTGACGCCGCTCATAGTCATGCAGACTAAGTGGTTGAGATCCCCGTAGGTCGGGGTGCTCAGTTTCAGTGTGCGGAAACAGATGTCGTAGAGGGCCTCGTTGTCAATGCAGAAAGTCTCGTCTGTGTTTTCAAGGAGCTGGTGCACTGACAGTGTGGCGTTGTAGGGCTCCACCACTGTGTCAGATACTTTTGGCGAGGGCATGATGCTGAAAGTGTTCATGATGCGATCGGGGTACTCCTCTCGGATTTTGTTGATGATGAGCGTACCCATGCCAGAGCCTGTGCCACCCCCCAGAGAGTGAACCAGCTGGAAGCCCTGCAGGCAATCGCAGCTTTCACTTTCATTCCTCACCCTGTCAATCACCTGCTCCACCAGCTCTGCACCCTCTGTATAGTGACCTTTCGCCCAGTTATTGCCAGCTCCGGAGTTCCCTGTAACACCAAAATTTCATCAAGATTTTTTTCCGTCTTCTTCAGGAGAATTACTTAATAGGATCATACAAATACATATAAAAATATAACTACTCTGAAAATGCATTACACAAATGCACATAAGCAGACTTACATCACTGTCAATAATAGAATTTTAGAGATTCTCATATTCTAAATAAAAGTTAGTTTAATAATAAAAAAAACAATTTCCTGTTGTACATACATGTTCTCATATTTCTCCACTCTCAAGTGAATTTGTAACATTTTGTAAGTAAATGTATAATTTCAACTTGTTTCAACTTCTCTTTCATGGTTGTTTTTTTAGCCTCACCATGAATGAAATTGTCCGGCCTGAAAAGACTCCCAATGCGGCTTCCTCTTATACTGTCCATCGTACCAGGCTCCAGGTCAACAAGCACAGCCCTGGGAACATATTTACCACCTGTACACAGGATGAATATAAGGGAACCAGAATTTAAATACACAAGTCTGGCTTTGTATGACTTTAAAATCTAAAGCTTAAAGGGATGTACCGCAAATGTCATAATTTACTTGACAACACAATGATTAAGTGGGTCTCTGAGTCTACAAAATATTTCCAGAGCTAAAAGGGAGAATGAATCTTGTATTTGTTGCAGCAAAATTTAACACATTTCTATTTAAACAAGTTCTCAGTGATCGTGACTATAAAATGGCTCATTAGAATTCATCTACCTGTCCTCAACCATAGTGACAAGTAGATATTGTGTAAATTATCTCTGTATTAAAAGTAATGTCTTTATATGTTTCACAACTCTTACCATGTGCCTCATTAAAATAGACATTGACCCTTTCCAGTTGTAGGTCACTGTCACCCTCATAGATGCCTGTCGCATTGAGCCCATGTTCGTCACTGATGACCTCCCAAAACTAGAAGGAGAAACATATCATTGTTTTTTTTTTTATCATATGTTCTGTTTTTTAAAGACACACATCATGGACAAACTGTTTAAAAAGATGAAATATGTCTCCAAATTAGTATCTGGATCCACACAAAACCATGTGGCATTAAGCAGCTTTATGAGTCTAACAATGATTCATTTTGCAGTTGTAGTAAGCTGCAAAAGCTACATACTTTCTCTCTCTTATTTTAATGCTGAACATGATGGGAAATAAGGTCCCACCCACAGCAGTGTGACTTTAATCCTTATCTTTCCCCTGAATATTGACAGGAAACACCCTGAGCCACAACTGTTGGCATCTCTGTACAAATTTCTCGTTGCACATCTCATATTGCACTGTACTTCTTGTAGCACATTTCATATGCACGTAATCTTGCTGCAATGTTGCACATTTGTTTTTAATGTTGCAGATTGTACCTTCTTACTGTAAATATTGTGATTATTTTTGCTATATCAATGATGCTGCTGTAACAAACAAATTTCCCATGTGTGGAATGCATAAAGTATCTCTATTCTCTATTCTGTTCTATTCAATTTTATACAAATGAACCGTATGCTATCATAAAATAATTTAAAATTGACATTTTAGTCTTATTGAAAAACTTTCTCAACACCAATAAGTCAACTCATATTTAAGCATAAGTATCACAAAAATACTTGTGAATGTTTCCTTTTCTTTTTGCGCTGATATATATATTTGCAACCAGTTTAGACCAATATCAGGCTTTTATTTTATTACCTTTGAGCCGATCTGGTTTCCACATTGTCCAATTTGCAGATGCACAATTTCACGCATGATGATCAGTCTACAGTACACAGAGCAGCTGGAGTCTCCGATAGGTCCCAGCCCTCTGACAAGTCTCTTATAAAGTACCAGAAATGACATCATCAGTGATAACAGGAAGCTAAAAATGTGATAGAGCCACTAATATGACAGTACAAAAAGTCTGAATAAACCAATCAGAAAAAAAGTCCTTTTAAAAAGATATTATTTAAGTTTGCCTTGTTTATCATCTTATGTTTATTTTTAACATTTGGAACCCACAGCCTATTTAATCAAATCCTCTTATGAATAGGTTATTATGAAGCAGCAATGGAAGGTGGTAAATTTATTCTTTAATTTATTTGCTTTCTCTCAAAGAAATAAATTATTAATAATAATATTGTACAGTTAGATTTATTTATATTTATCTAATATTATATTAATAATGCTTTTTTTAAAAAAGAAAAGAATAAATGGATGCGATCCACCAGGTGGCAGTGTTTCACAATCGTTGAACGTTTAGAGTTGAAATGGCAGAAGAAGAAACGGCGAGACTGTGATAGTTAATGTGGGAGGTAAAACTCCACAGGGTAAATTGACAGGTAATTAATAAATTGCAGGTATTAACTACTACACACAAGTTTGTTCGCGTCACAGAAGGCCGTTAGAGGCATTATTATTCTTGAACTATCCCTGTCATATTCGGGAAACCGATGAACAATTCTACATTATCACATTGTTTTAAAAAGTTCAAATTGTTTATAAGACATGAAGCCCTGAAATCAAGACAGAACATAGTTTCGATAGCCAATTAAACAAATATCTTTATTAAAAAATACAAAATTGTAAATTCTGTTTTACCAGAAGGAATCCCTAAATTATAGACCTAATAAGACAAATATCTCCCAGACATATTTCGCAAATTACTAAGGGAAAAAAAGCATATATTTACATTTTTAGTTTATTTTATACTCTTGTCAACTGTTGTCCATTTAAATAGAAACGTGTTTATCGAGTTTTAATGGTCTTTTGGAGACCATTTAAACTCTGTCCATCTATATATTGATGTGATTATACAAATTTAAATTAAAATCGCAAAGGTCGCATGCTTTTAATTACATTTAATCAAATATACGTATTAACGCTTTCCTTTTTTTTTTTGCCCGTAACTTTTAATATGCGATCAACGTCATTAATTAGCGTTTTGGGTGGCTATGCTGACAATCACCGCTCTTCAAAGAGGGCGCCCCTCCCCTTCTGTACCGCTGCTTCACGACGCTCCGAGTAATCATGTGATCCATCCTGCCTTATCCAAGATGCGTCAAGCGATGGAGGGAAGAAGCAGGAAGTAAATTGTAATTCAATTCAATGTAAGAGCACGGCGTTCCCGGTATACATGCACTCAACTGCATTTAAAAGTAGAAAAGGAAAATCAAATTCTTTTTACTTATAGTCCCCATTACAGCCTAAAAGTTTATTTTGCTTGAAAAAAAATTCATTACAAAATATTGGCGTAATATACAATCATCTAAAACTATTTTTTTCGAGCTCTGTGATGTGCCAAAATACGTACAAATCTACGTGTATGGGTGTATCTGTCTATGTTACTGGTACGCTGTATAATAATCATGCATAAGCACGTTAAATTCTTATGCTAAACATTTATCTCGGTAAGTTTTTAGTTTAGTGTTTCGTGTCGTTTTTCACGTTTTTCCAGTATTTAGTGGTGGCTTTATGTCGAAAGGCTCAAAAGGGAAGCAGAGAATGTCCCAGTGCACAATTTAACCACGTTCGTTCAAGGGTTCCGTGAGAGCTGTTTGCCCCACCCCACCTCTTCAACTCTGTCTCAATATACAATTCTGAGAGAGAAAATGGAGCAAAATAATGCAGAGTAACTCAGAGGAACAACGCGAAAAAGCAACTGACATCTCCTTGAATGTTTCACCGGAGCAGATGCGGCCTGTCGGTGATTTATGAAAAAAAAAAAAAAAAAAAAAAACGGCTCGCCGCTGGACCAGTGATTGAAACGCCGTGGTATGTTCACGTACCGTGCACATGTAACTATAATCTATAAAACGGATTCAAAGGGAGTCCAAAAAGCCGAGACTTTGACAGTAGGCTGCAGCTGGGCTGAAAGTAACGGAGGATTTCCACTCATATCACCTGGAATTTGCATTCTTATCAAGGACACCCAGTCGCCGAAAAGCTCATTCAGTAGCTCGGAGAAGTTTTTTTCTCTCTCTCTCTCTCTCGATGTGAGGAGAAATACAAATTAACGTTACCGAGAGAAAGGGGACGGAGACGGGGCCTGTTTTCGGGTCTGATCAAACCTTCTGGAAAAGACAAAACCAACATCTGTTCACAAGGGAGAGGAAATCGTGTTTACGTCGACCAAATATCGGGATATGATCGATCAGGATTGCTTGCTGTAGCCTCCAGAGAACATCGTATGATGTGACGGCTTTTGGACGAAGGTTGTTCCCGAGAAGCTAACCCCGGTGTAACCCTGTGATTTACATGCCGTCATTTTCAGAGGAAACATTTGTTTAAAAAAAAAAAAAATTCTCCCATCTGATGTGGTTTAAGACGGAGAAGGGATCGCGAACAATCCCTAAAAATAATCTATACTGTCTATAATTAACAGGGAGAGAGGAAGGATCGAGCTTTGATTGTGAGTGAAAATGAATGACACTGTGAAAGATCTGCCAAGGAAGGGCTCCTGGGGAGACGTTCACTGAAGAAGAAGAAGAAGGGGGGAAAAAACGGATAGCAGCGCGAATTTTGGTTTCGACGACGGTGTAAGGTGGCGTTGACATGCAACAGATTCACCCACGACCACCCTCACACCGACGTCGATGACTTCACTGCGGATTTCCAGTCAAAAGCTCCAGAATCAGTCATCGCTGCTCCTCTCCAGTTTGCGTGACCTCTGGTCCAGCCTATAGCCACATCCATCCACGGGGGAGGTTTCACATCTGGCTGATGTGCATCTGGAGACATAAATGTCACTCATTTTGAACCACGTGTTCCTCTGTCGGGCCAGCCAAAGAATTTAGGATTCATTGATCTTTTCTTACCCTCTGATCTGCAACTTGCCCCACCATCCCCATCACTTGTACTCATCCATCCAACCGGCCTCTCACCTGATCCTCATCCCGTTATTGTTATTATCATAAATTTATTCCAGAAGATGGGCTGTCTTGGAAATAGTAAGACTGAAGATCAGCGGAATGAGGAGAAGGTACAGAGAGAAAACAACAAAAAGATAAACAAGCAACTCCAAAAAGACAAACAGATTTACCGGGCGACTCACCGGCTTCTACTATTAGGTGGGTTTTGTGTTATTTATTGTTATTGTGTGTGTTTTGTGTGTGAGACAACCTGTTTACGCACTTAAAAAAAAAAAAAAAAAAAGGTTTACAGTATTTCAGATTCAGTAACAATGAAATATGAACACATGATGCAGTAGGAGGGTGATGTCACTCCAGAGTGTCTGGACACAGACCTGTCTCCTGCGGTCCTGCATGACCGTGCAGCAGGACGAACCTGTGAGACGACTGACCGATCGGCATTGTTGTGTAAAAGCAGCACATGGAGGCTCAGAGACCTCTGGATCGGCCTTTTGCCTCTTGTCTCTTTCCTTTCACTCAGAGAAAACAAATCCAGTGCAGCACGCTTGTGCTAGCGCCATTGGCCTGAATGTATTCAATTTCAGACACTTCCAGATTACATGCCCTTCCTTTAATATAATCCTCCTGTGATGTAATCTCAGATCATCTGTTTTTTTTGTTTTTTTTTAAACAAATGTACAGGTTTATGATGTGATATGGCTTCAATTTTTACCATCTCGACCTCCATGTCTTGGTGTGACCCTTAAAACCAGAACTACCACCCTGCTAATCTGATTGGAGCACATAGAGCAAATTAGGATTATTCTAAGGATTATTAGCATCTCCACATAGATGAAGGTCCCATTCGTTACAGTCTAATACCAGTAATGCAGGGTAGCCTCTCTGCTGTCTGCTTTTTTTTCTTCCATTGAAACATCGATTTGCGTTTTTAAACTTTAGAGAATATCAATATGATTGGGACCTGCTAGACCCACATTGCCTGTTCTGTTAGCTGGAGGCCCCGTTTGCTTCTGGGAACATCGGATGTTAATGTTAACTAAGGATGTTGAAATGAATTTGTAGTAGAAAAGAGTGAGACTGATTTTTGCCTTTCTTTTACCTTCCAGGCGCTGGAGAATCTGGGAAAAGCACAATAGTCAAACAGATGAGAATATTGCACGTAAACGGCTTCAACGCAGAGTAAGTGTACTCTCCAACACATGAGTGTTTATCACCCCCCCCCGGTACACATCCAGATTATTTGAACCAATTTTCACCATGAATAATTATGATTTACTTTTACTACATAGACTAAAGTGAACTGATCTTAGTAGTAAAATTACATAGAGATAAAGACTATTAATTTGCAGCTAAATTATCAAAAAATATGGCAAGCTTTATACAGTGTGGTCATTTATGAGACGCATACTGTAGCTGGAAAATTTTGGACTTTTTTCCTCTTTAAAGTCATTAACTATGTTTCTTTTAAACGTTTGCTTGGTTAGTAATTCGGCTGAGTTTCTTTCCAACAAGTAATAAACATCACTTCCTCTTGTTTTGTGTTTTTGTTTGTTTCTTGTGTTTTTGATTCCCCCCCCCCCAACCATGACTATAATACATACTGTTGTCTGTTAACTTTTGCGATTCTTAGTAATATTTTTGAGTTATTTTTTTTAAATTTTTTTTAAACACAAAAAGCATCTGTTTTAGGTTTTTGTGAAAATATTGCCAGGGGTCTTTTGCCAGCTACCTCGTGAATTTCCTAGAAGTTGATGGTTAAAGGAACGGGACAGGAACGAGTCACATTTTTTTATTCATAATCATGCTCTTCATAGAAAGGGGCTTGGGGGCCATGTTAGCAGACCTCAGTCAACAGATGTTCTGTTCAGATGCAGCAACAAGTCCTCAGATGTCGCTTCTAAGAAATGGTGAGCTCCGGGGATTGTTGTTCTCTTGCTCTGGCCAGACGTTGTCGTCTTGATGGGTTTTCCCTCAGGCCTGGAGGGGATGAGGAGGGGGAGAAGAGTTTGGGACGTTGTTCGAGGAGCTGGGAAGCCCTCCGCAGAGCAGAACCTTTAAGGAATCTCAGATGTGTTTTTGTCCTCCTCACATCGGACATCTAAAGTTTCACGATTAAGTGTGTATAAAAAAGAAACACACTCTGGCTATTTACAAAAACATCTGGCCATGTCTTTGGGGCTGTATTTATTATTGATAATTCTGCTGTTCATGTTGTAAATGATTATACATATATATATATA
>BJFM01003442.1:75751-86489 GCA_016586285.1 Arothron firmamentum | reverse complement strand
TTTCTCAGAAGGTTTTTTTTGCATCTGTCAGAACATCTGCATACGTCCTGCAGGAGGATTTTTTTGGGGGGGGTGTAATGGGGTGGGTTTTTTCATTTCGTACTTTTTTAATTTTAGCTTTAACTCTTGTAAAGGACAGAAAATTATCAAGTTGCAAAACATGGCTTGTTTCTACATAAACCAAAATCTTTTTTGCTTAAAGAAGAAGAAAGCATTGCATTAATGTTTGTTTCATTCTTGCTTTATATCAGGTAAAGCTTAAGTTTCTTTGTGGAAGAGTGTAAAATGTGTATCCCCAAATATTTTCTGTCTGCCCTGAAGTAGCTCACAAGCAGGTGAGACTACAAGTCATCACATTGAATCTGTGCAATGTGATGACTGTGATAAGTTATTTTTATTTTTAATCAGTTCATTGAAATTGAAGTCTTGCTGATGGGCATTATTAAAATTGCTAAATAGTCTAAATAGGTTGCTCTAAAATGACAGGAGCAACTGGGATCCCTGCAAAGTTGGACTGTGTATTTACATTATGTTGATTGAAATCTGCCACTAATACCAAATGAAGCTTTCACGGCACAAAAATAATTTAATCATTTATTGAAATTTGCATGATAACAAAAGTGGCAATCTATTGAATCTTCATGGTCATTAATAAATCAGGTAGGTATGAAGAAAGGTAATGCATATCAAAATACAAACTTGATAAAAAGTCCATTTTTAAAATGCAGTCACATCAGCCATGTAATGTTAAGATTGTTGCATCATTTGCTCAGAAATGTGTAGCAAATTTTAAAATCTTTGGATTAATATCTATTCTGACAGAATTAATGTGCTCAATTTAAATTGTGCTACCGGTTGCTTGAAAATCTGTAGTGCCATGTGTTGTCATTATCCCCCGCGCCACGAGAGGGCGTTAGAGGTTTGAAAACAAAAACACGTGGGCTAAACCGGACGACAGAATGTACTTCCTCCCTGGAAGCCCCGCCTCCGCGTTTCCATGCATTGGCGCGCTTACCCCTCCGTGTCCGTGGTTTTCTGCCTGCTCCCTGCGCAGCTGTGCTGGTTGGGCTGTTTGGATAGCGAGCTGCGAGTACAAGCACAGCATGAGCGCGGCGGGTAACGCTCGGCCAGGTTCGGCCGCCGGCCCGGTCCAGCAAGGACTAAAAGAGGCTCTCATCGAGACTCTTACGGCCATCCTGTCCCCGGTTCAAGAAGTGCGCGCCGCCGCTGAGGAGCAGATCAAAGTGCTCGAAGTGACAGAGGGTGAGTGGTAGCCGCTGTCCAAACCTTGGTTTGAGGGAGTCGGGGCCCGTACTGTCATTAATGACACGGACTTCTGCAGTGACGAGCACCATGTGGGCCGTCGTCTGTCATATTTAAAGAACTTTGTTTGTTTTTTTTTTGTTTTTTTTTAGCTAGTTCAGGAAATGGCTAACTGTCCACACGCTAGCTGGGGAGCGCAAATGCCTGCATTTAGCTAACGTTAGGCCATCTTTTAAAACTTTGCCATAAGTTCGCAAGCACCTTGATATATGTTGTTCTGATGTCAGCTTATGCTTTGATTCGCTCCAAACTGTCAAGAATTAAAGCATGTCACGAACAGAAACATCTAGGTTTGAGCAGTGCAGTAAATCACATGAAGCACATGGGGTCTGAGGGAACAGGATGGGCTGTGGTCTATCATTGCGCTTTTGTGGGCTTCAAGTTTCGTTTATTTGTCCGCAAAGTACAGAAATCAAGGAGAAAAACATCTAGCTACAATACTGAAGCTATAATTAACATACATTGGTCCTGTAGTCACATCCGGCTCCAGAAGACAAAGCCGGTGCGCCATCATTTTGGAACAGGGGGGTGACCCAAAATGGTCTGCACTTTTAAATACTGTTAAGCCATATGAAATAGGATGCTGTCTCACTATGATTTCTGTACGAAAGTGCAACCATCTGATGAAATCTAGTTAATTCACTTCGTCGTTGCTATGGTAACGCCTAGGTTGGAGGCTGGCAGTCATGAAGAATGTTGAAAACGCTTGTCAGACTTATCACGTTTTACGCAGTTGTCAACTACATAAATGTGTAGTTACCAATATTATACCCCGATATATCCAGGTTTTTTTATGGAATTGTAGATTCTGGAAATCTCTGAAAAGATGCCAATTAAACTGATTGGTAAATGGATGGAGGATTAATTATTCTGACTTTTGGTCATGTTTGGACAGGGACTTTGAGAAATATCACAGCAAAACTGTTAACTATAAAATGAAAATGCTCTGTATGGATAGAGTTCCTTCTTATTCCTATTGTCCTGGACAGTGTCTGTTCTGAGACCTTTGTGTCCCTGGTGAAAAGCTGTTCGTGCTGCCTGTACTGCTGCATGATTGCATGAATCCTTTACAGTGGCCCCTCTCTAAGGCAGCCACTTTGTGGAATTGTCAGCACTAACATTGTCTTGTGGCGCCTGATGTCACTCAAAATAACACCCAGAGAGAGAGAGAGAGAGAGAGAGAGAGCATGTTCACGGCTGAGCTTGATGCTGATCCTGAACTGCGTTAATCTCCCTGAAAGCGCGTCGGGGCCGCGGTTACAGCCCTGTATGCAGGTTATTGCATTATGGCCTGCTGTGATTGTTTTTTACTGGTTAATTTTGTAACCATCATGCAACATTGTTTCGCTTTGATTAGCATATTTTGGCCCCTAGAGAGATGACCCCTAATGGCCTTTATTTACACTCTGTCACGCTGGAGACAGCGTGAGCCCAGTCTGGTTGGGCTGTATTTTGCCTCTTTCCCAGTAAATGTTGGGATGCACTCCAGCACCCCAGATGAAGCACAGAGCATGGTTGACAGAAAGTGAAATTACTAACAGGAACATTCATCATATGACAGTTTATACTGTGTTTAGCTTTCGCTTGTTGTCCCCTGGATTTGGAAAATGTATTCTGAGATATCTGATTTCTTTTATCCTTCTGTGTTATAGAGTTTGGTGTCCACCTGGCAGAACTCACAGTGGACCCTCAGGGAGCACTCGCCATCCGTCAGGTAGGACATACACAGTTTTTTGAGGGAAGTAAAGGAATGTGGTATAATTAATGCGGCGTCACAGGATTTGAGCCTAGTTGTTCAATAATTGTTGAATTATAGACATCAATGATCAAAATTATGCATCCTTAATTCTACTTCTCGTTCTTGCACAGCCCACCAAAGAACAACAGTTCACTGAGTTTGTTGAATGCGCAGCTGGCATTAAAGTACCTTATAGAACAAGTTGTCGCTTGTTGATCAGTTCTCATTAGAAGTCGTGTTTGCAGCTAGCGTCTGTCATCCTGAAGCAGTATGTGGAAACTCACTGGTGCTCCCAGTCTGAGAAGTTCAGGCCTCCTGAAACAACAGATCAGGTCAGTCCATCAAGTTTAATTTGGCCACGTGCACGAATCTTTATTCTGAAAGTCAATGTGCCATCCTCCCCGTTCAGGCTAAAGCTGCCATTCGAGAGCTGCTGCCGGGCGGACTGCGGGAGGCCATCAGCAAAGTCCGCTCCAGCGTTGCGTACGCCATTTCAGCCATCGCTCACTGGGACTGGCCCGAGGCGTGGCCACAGCTGTTTACGCTGCTGATGGAGATGCTGGTCAGCGGAGACGTCAATGCCGTGCACGGGGCTATGAGGGTCCTCACAGGTGTGTTGTGGTAAACATGAACAAACAGATCTAATAACCTAGAGGCTAGAAGGAAGTCAGTTTTACACACTTTTAATTTTTTAGCCTTTTTATACTCGACTTGGAAATTCTAAAATCAGTCGTGTTTGAGACCTCCTTTTCTAACAACATGTTGGATTTGTGCAGAATTTACTCGGGAGGTGACGGACACACAGATGCCATTGGTTGCTCCAGTAATCTTACCTGAAATGTACAAGATCTTTACTATGGCTGAGGTACTACAACTCCTGCCTGTTCCTTTGTTGTTCACTGTATTGCCACCATTTGCGATTCTGGTTGTACAGATTAGGTCAGTCCCTACATATTTTTGATTCTCTAAGATGTTCCTAATCTCTATTCTGCTCGTTATTGGTCTGGCTCATTGGGCGTTATTCCAGGTCTACAGTATCCGTACCCGATCCAGAGCAGTGGAAATATTCACCACCTGTGCCAACCTCATTTGTGCTATTGAAGAACTTGAGAAGGTGACAAAACACACCTTGATCTGTTGATCACTCTTATCAATATTGCTCTAAAACAATGGGTTTGAATCCTTACCGAAGAAAACATTTAGTTGATCCCGTTCTCCTAAATAAAGGACTGTCTCAAATTTCTTCAGAAATGATTTGGGGATCTCATGAATGGGGTGTTTCTAGAGTTGTAAAATCTCTTTTTCTCTAGGGTGCAGCCAAAGCATTGATCTTCCCCGTGGTGCAGCAGTTCACAGAAGCATTTGTGCAGGCTTTGCAGATGCCTGATGGACCTTCGTCTGACAGTGGTCTTAAGATGGAAGTCCTCAAGGTGAGGGAGCAGCAAATCACCTTTCACCTGTCCTTTCACTCCTCTTTTACTTTCAATGAAATCTGTGTCTTCTCTTTTCAGGCAGTCACGGCACTAGTGAAGAACTTCCCCAAACCCATGGTGTCCTCCATGCAGCAGATACTTCCAATTGTTTGGAACACACTGACTGAAAGTGCAGCTTTATATCCTACTACTGCTGTCAAACACCTCATTCAGGAGATGGACGACAGATCCTCCATATTATGAAACATTAAGTATCTAATATGTATCTTAAGAAGTGAAGGATTGTTTGGCTTAACCAAATATTCACTTATGTGAGGACTGAAGTAAACTACACAGAGGAAGTGGATGATCCTATAGATTCTGATGGTGAGCAGAATTCATTACGATCACACTGTTTGTACCGTGGTGTCGACACTCACATGTCGGTAACTGATAACACTGCCTAATATTTACAGGTGAGGTTTTGGGGTTTGAGAATTTGGTCTTCAGCATCTTTGAGTTTGTTCACACGCTGCTGGAGAACAACAAGTTCAAGACGACAGTGAAGAAAGCCCTGCCCGAGCTCATTTACTACATCATCCTGTACATGCAGATCACAGAGGACCAGGTGTGCAACGCTCTCCGCTCAATGCTGAGCTCGCCAGCACGCTCAACCTATGCACGGTTTGGGCCCCACTGGTGTCGGGACTCTGACTCCACTCTCTCTTCCTCAGATCAAAGCTTGGACCGCCAACCCTCAGCAGTTCGTGGAGGACGAGGACGACGACACCTTCTCGTACTCCGTCAGGATCTCCGCGCAGGACCTGTTGCTGGTGAGGTGGAGACCATTTGTTTAAAGTATCCTGGATCTTTGACGTGGTTTTACAGCGGGGTAATACGTGGAGCTGGTGCTCAGAACTCAGTGAGAAATCCTACCTTCTGCTTACAGGCTGTTGCTGCAGAGTTTCAGAATGAGAGCGCAGCAGCGCTGGCAGCTGCAGCAACCAGGCACCTCCAGGAGGCAGAGCAGGCCAAAAACAGCGGAGATGAGCACTGGTGGGACAGAAAGCACTGCTTTTAATTTTACAGTAAATTATTGTTTTTGTATCGATTCAAGGGTAGAAATTATGCTTTCATAGCGTTTTGATATGTTTTGATGTCTACTAGCTAAAGTGATAGTAAAATGTTGAGAAATCTATCTTTAGATTTGAGGGTAAATGTTTTACTTTTGATTAACAAAGAAAAAAAAATCAAAATGTGAACAATGAATGCATTAACATGAAAGGTGGAAGATCCATGAGGCCTGCATGTTGGCTCTGGGCTCTGTGAAGACCATCGTCACAGAGAACGTGAAGAGCGGCCGTATCCAGTTCGACATGCATGGCTTCCTGGCGGGTGTTATCCTGGCCGATCTCAACTTGGCTGGTGAGCTTCTTACTTCTTCTGGACACGTGTTGTTGTGGGGAAATCGACTCCTCACTCCTGTCTCCGTTGTTTACTTCTGCCTTTTGTCGTGGGTTCGTCTGACCAGCAGCGTCTCCTTTCCTCCTTGGCCGAGCGTTGTGGGCGGCCAGCCGCTTCACAGCAGCTATGTCACCTGAGCTGATCCAGCAGTTCCTCCAGGCTACTGTCAGCGGCCTCCATGTTACTCAGCCGCCCTCGGTTCGCATCTCCGCAGTCAGGGCCATCTGGGGGTAAGCGAATCATTCTGGTAATGTGCTCCCACACAAACAGTTGTGGTGTATATTCAGTCACGCACGTAGATGATCTTGATCTGATGTGACCTTGTGTTGACATTAACCAAGACGTCTGTGTGCAGCTACTGTGATCAGCTGAAGCTGTCTGAGAGTACCCACATCCTTCAGCCATTCCTCCCCAGCATCCTTGAGGGACTGGTCCAGCTGGCTGCCCAGTTCAGCTCGGAGGTGCTCACCCTCGTCATGGAGACCTTGTGCATTGTCTGCACAGTTGACCCCACCTTCACCACCAGTGCCGAGAACAAGATCTGCCCCCTCACCATTGCCATTTTCCTTAAATATAATAATGGTACACAACACCAGCTGCTGACCACTGAGCCTGGGTTTTTTGGGTTTTTTTTTTTCTCTTATGTTTTGATTTACCCGCCTGTTTTCTCTCCTCAGATCCTGTGGTGGCCTCCCTCGCCCAGGACATCTTTAAGGAACTGGCCCAGATTGAAGGCTGCCAGGGTCCCATGCAAATGCGTCTCATTCCAACACTGGTCAGCATTATGCAGGCTCCCCCAGACAAGATTCCCTCTGGACTCTGTGCTGTAAGTAGCCAGGAAGACTTGCAAAGATCAGTATTTTTTTTGGTTTTGATGGAGAACAGTGCCCGTTAGATGTTAGTAGTTTCCAGAAAAAGTACCGTATTGTTCGGATTATAAGTCGCTCCGGAGTATCAGTCGCATAAGTCAATAAATGCACCATGAAGGAGGAAAAAAAACATGCCAGTATATAAGTCGCACTGGGCTATAAGTCACATTTTTGGGGGAAATTTATTTTATAAAATCTGAGACCAAGAACAGATTCATCATTTGAAAGGCAATAACAATAGAATAGCAACCAACAGGCTGAATAGCTAACGTAACACATTGATGGTTATTCCGCTACACGAAGCATAGACGACCAACTGAATATGTGTCTGATATGTTAACATACTGTATTAACAGTTATTCAGATAACTATAGCATAAAGAACCAAACTCTCAGTCTCACTTCAAATCAGTGTCGCTCCTGAACAGTTCTATCAACATCATCCTCTTTTTTTCTGTTTTCGGCTGCATATTTTATTGCTTGCAGCTTGTAATTTGTAGAATATGATTTTCTTTTTGGGGACACTTTTGTTCAGTCTTTCTCAGATGCCTTTATAAGACTTGTCCGGAAAATACGGTAATTCTTACCTTATATGTAGACTCGTAAAGCATTTTTTGTTCAGTGTGTAAAGTGCAGACAGCGTTTGTGTCTCCTGTCTTGGTGCGGCATTATAGAGAAACCATTTAAATTATCAGTAAAAAAAAACCCAGCTGATTCTCTAACACTCAGAATGATAAAATCATATAAGATGTTTTTCATTATGTATTTTTGTGAGATTCATAACTCATCTGCTTGTCTTTACCTCCAGACATCCATAGACATCCTAACAACAGTTGTCCGGAACACTAAGCCCCCCCTGTCAGAGCTGCTGGTTTGTCAGGCGTTTCCAGTGGTGGCCCAGTGTACCTTGCGCACAGACGACAACACCATAATGCAGGTTAAAAGTTTTTCCTTGTAATAACCTTGATAGATGCTTCATTTCTCTTTTTGCTAACTAACACTCTTTACCCTTGTTTTCCCCTCCCTCTCCAGAACGGTGGTGAATGTCTCCGCGCATATGTTTCAGTCGCTCTGGAGCAGATCGCCCAGTGGAGGGACGAGCAGGGAAACAACGGACTCTGGTACGTCATGCAGGTGGTCAACCAGCTCCTGGATCCCCGGACCTCAGAGTTCACAGCGGCCTTCGTGGGTAGGTTAGTCTCAACTCTGATTTCTCGGGCGGGAACCGAGCTTGGAGAACAGCTGGACCAGATCCTGCGAGCCATTTTGAGCAAGATGCAGCAGGCTGAGACACTGAGTGTCATGCAGGTAAAGCAGCAAAGCCGATGTCTTTTTCGTCCGGATGATGCAGTTAAAAGACACTGGCCTCAGTTGTCTGTCGGTCTATCTCCGCTCTCTGCAGTCTCTGATCATGGTGTTTGCCCACCTGGTTCACTCTCAGCTGGAGCCTCTACTGGAGTTCTTGTGCAGTCTTCCTGGGCCGACGGGAAAACCTGCCCTGGAGTTTGTCATGACAGAGTGGATGAGCAGACAGCACCTCTTTTATGGACAGTACGAGGGGAAAGTCAGGTTAGAAGGCTTGATTATTTTTTTAGGACTAAAATTTGTAGGTTTTTCTACTGTTTTTAACTCCGTGTCCCACAGCACGGTGGCCCTCTGTAAGCTGCTGCAGCATAGCCTCAACACAGATGATAAACGTCTCCAAGACATTGTTGTGAAGGGAGAAGAGATATACAGCCCTGAAGATGGCATCCGCACACGTTCTAAATCTGTCAAGAGTAAGCCACCGCAATGCCATCAGCTGAATCTGTATATTCATTTATGCAAACTCCCAATCCTTCCCCAACAGGGGTTGCAGGGATGGTCCACAGAGCCTCGCTAACATTGAACTCCTTGCATGTCTTCACAGACCCTGAAAGATGGACCAATATTCCTTTGCTAGTAAAAATTTTTAAATTGATCATCAATGAGCTGTCAACCGTAGTGGAGGCAAATGCCAGCAGAGCCAATGCAGCTGACTGGAGCCAAGGTAAATAGAACCGTCTCTAATTGAGTCTTGTTTTCAAAGGTTACAGTTTCAAAGTGAAGCGGAGCTCCTGTCTTTGCAGAGAGCAAACAATGAAACACAAATGGAGACTGGAGTCTGTTACAATAAACTTTATACCAACAGTTTAATTGTTGCGCCATTGAAATACATGGTTTTGTTTTCATTGATTGAAGCTGATTATTATGATAAACGCTCATTGATTTTCAATGTCTCTTGATAAACAGCAGAGGGAGCCAAAAGTTCCATGCTCAGAATTCTGCTTTAGTACTTTTTACTTTTACGTGTAGATGCACAGGAAAACATCATAGTTATCAGTACTGCATCTCAGATTCTAGTGGAATGTGGGAAGACCACGATGCAGAAGATGGTGATGAAGATGAAGATGAGGAGGAGGAAGGACTTGCAGGACAGCTGCTTTCTGATCTTATTGCATCTAATAAATATGGTGCCACCAACTTTTCTTGTATTTCACCTTTAGTTTTTCCAACATCTTCCTTATTTTATCAAACAGCACATATGTTAGTTCGTGTTTTTTTGTGTTACAGATGATGATTATTACGAGGATGATGAGGAAGATGATCCAGATGCATTAAAAGACCCGCTATATCAGATTGATCTGCAGGTACAATCATTCTGGATATTGATTATACTTACCACTTTGATATCCTGGTCAAGTGTAAAACCAAGGTTAGAAAAATGTCAGTGTGGCTTAGGATGATTAAATTTAGCCCATAATAAACTAAATTAAAGTAAAAAATAAACATTATAGCACTTTAAGGCTAATGCAGGTTGTCACCATTCAACCTTGAGCAGTGCATCCCATCATAAGATGCTTCAAATGTAAAGGGGCTTCAGGGTGAACTGAAGGTTAGATTCATCTGCAAGAATGACGCACGAAATGATTAAACAAAACAGATTGCTTTACTTGTTCCACCAAAGGCAAACCCAAATATTAGATTATCTTTTTAGGATTTGGTAACGTACAAAACTTTTATTGATTTGGTAACTAAATAAAGTCAGAGAAATGTTTTTAGATGGAGAAAATATGGAGTATTTACTCAGCTATTGTACATGTGAACTCTTTCCACTGTGTTTATTTATGTTTGTCATTTGGGCCACAGTTCTAAGAATATCTCAAGGGTTCAGTTATGCTGCCGTCACTCAGAGCGCAGTGACGCATCATTTTGTGACCTCAGTCACTCGTGGAGTAGGAACTGAAATGACCTCAAGTCTTTAGCCACATAGCACAAACTCCACAGCCGTCGTTAGTTGAAATGCAGAGGCAGCTACATGCTGTCACTCAGATTTCCGGATGACTGAACACCACTGCCAATCACCAGGAATATTTCAGACCACATATACACACTGCATGGAGGCTGGAGACATTTTTAAATTTGTCTTCTTTGTTTTTCCAGGCTTACCTGACTGACTTCCTGACGCAGTTTGCCCAGCAGCCATGTTACAGCATGTTTTCAGGCCACCTCAACAACAATGAGAGACAAACTCTACAGTCCATAGGCCTCTAGCCCCGCCACAAGCCGCTCAAACACACCAAACATGCTCTCTTTTGTCAAGTCGTCACTTCCACTCGAGATGCATTTGCAAGAGAAGAAAACGGGATGATGGGCATGGCAGAGGAAAGAAACTGGACTGGAAGAAAATGACATGCACTTACCTGTAATCCCTTTTTCTGTATTCTCATGGGATGGCGGACATGAAGAGAGAGAGGGACTGCCCTAAAAAAGGTCAAAGCACTCTCTGTTTTAGATAAACTCCAGAATGGACAAGAGGCTCTGGAGCAGTGCAGGAAAATCATAAAATATGAAAAGACTGTTTTGTCTGTATGAAATATTTTTGTGTTCCTGTGTAAAGTACATCATTAAAAA
>BJFM01003442.1:44233-66112 GCA_016586285.1 Arothron firmamentum | reverse complement strand
CACACACACACACACACACACACACACACACACATACACATACACAAATACAACATGAGTGATGTCTTTCCCTGCAGGTGCCGGTGCCAAAGTGGCTGCAGTAACACTCCCTGTTGGAATAAGACGTGAGCAGAAGGGGAGGAGGGGGAACAGACATCTCACCGCAGCTTTTCAAGAAGACGGACTCGACATTCCTCCAGGATGCAGTGGCAGTGCTGCGCTGTGGGACACGGGGAGTTCCCGTCGGCCGGACGCGCCGGCCCTCGCTATGAGTTCTTCCCTCACACACTGGACCAAAAGGACTTTTGGAGAATGAGCGATGCAGGGCTCTCTGTTTGCCAGCCGAGGACCCATGACTTTAACATTGTTTGTCTTCAGTTTATAATGACGCTTTGCTGGTTATTTGCACTAGATAATATGAAGTCGATCATATAACATATTGGCGTGCGTATGCCTCTGAATGTGACCGCCGAGAGCGTGTGATCAGCTTTGTAACAGCTTAATTTTTTTTTTTGTGCTAAATTCTAATATACAAAGCTTTACCGGTAATGAAGTGGACAGTCATTTGACCAGTTATTTATTTGTTAATGGGAATCCACGTTATTCTTATACGTGTAAAGTCTGCTCAAACTGGGAACTCAGAAATGGCTGAAATATCAGGGAACTGACAAACAAGCAGCCTAAAAATCTGAACAAAACGAAGAAAGAACAAGAGAGCTGAAGCTTGTGGTGTCAAAAAAAATGCCAAATCTCAAAGCATCTCAGGCAGGGTTTCATGGATTAGAATGCAGCCCAGTGGAATCCTGCTGCATGACAGAGAAGGTTGTTCATGGAAATAATTACAGAGTGTGTTTTTATCAGGAAGGCGACAGTCTGCCCATCACTATTTGATATTAAACAGAACCATTCTAGCCTGTGTGTGTTTGCATTACATCACCGCATGATCATGCGTTAACCTTTGGAAAACCAGGCACCTAACAATTAAGGCCACACATTAAAAAGAATGTCATTTCCAATCAAATGTTAAAAAGTGAGCGGCACTCATGTATGTTCTGTGTGTAATTTGAAATTCTGTCATATCTCACACACCTGCCTTTCTTACAGAGCCTGTATGTCCTCAGTTAAACATCCTGGTATGTTTGCAATGACGAGTCACAACTGTAATGTTATGCCTGGCTGATATCATTAAAAGAATATGTGGTACATGTTAAATGAAATAAAACTGTTTTCTGCAGTATTTTTCTGTTTGATAAATTAGGAATGTATGTATGTATTCACATATGGACGTGTCAGTTCCTTCAGTTTTTATAGTTCCAATTTAAAAAATGGACAAAACACATAGACAATCTGGCTGTTGAATACAACAAATTGAAGCAAGACATGCATATTCTCCATCAGCCTGAAAGGACAAGAGGACTTTGACTTATAATGCAGCATTTTTGCTTTATGTCCTCCAGCAGAGATAAACCTTTTAGACATCAACAACACTTTACATGTTTAAAGCCTCAGAAAACACAGCGAGGGCTGTGGAGTATCAAACCACCATCGGTGTTTCAGAAGGAACATAGCAGCAGCGGGAGGCCAGTTTATATCTCCGTTCGTCTGCATCCAACGAATGCCTATATTTGGGCATTCTCAATGAAAGCCGTCTTGGCGATTCATTCCTTTTGCTTTCCTAATAATAGGCTGCAGGCCAGCTGTCTGTCTCTGGGCTGGTGCTGCTCCCCTGACCGACAGAACTGATCTCATTCGGAAAAAAGGGTTAGAGAATAAAATGTGGAAATAATGGGAGGCTTCACACTCACAAATAGCTAATGGAAATGGAATGCTCTTGTGTTGTCATATCAACTTCCCTTCTTGTTTTTGATACTAGATTTAGTATTTTCTCACTGTAGCACTGATGAATTAACACAACAGAGGCCCTCTGTTAATCTTTTTGGAATTCCCAAGTTTGACACAACTATTTTATTCACACACATGTATCTAAATATATGCAACAACTCCACACTATTAGCCCATATAAGCTGAAGATATGACAGTGAAGACAAAATTAATGTTTGTAACATTGTGAACTAAAAAAACAAGCATTTAAAACACTTTCAGAAAATTCAGTCAGTTTTGTGTATGAACATGTTAGATATATCACTTAGAGTAGCTATATGTAGCTAAGTAGTAATTGATTTCCCAAAGACATGGAATTCAAGGCCCCCAAAGTGTTTTTTTTTTTTCAAATATTTATTATTCATTTGTCTTTGTGGATCAATGAGAATCCATCCCTCTTTTTCTGTTCTTCTGTTTGAGCTGATGGAGCCTGTAGAATGTTTGTCTTGAGCCAGTCAGTCTTCTTTCCCTTCCTTCTTACTTGAAAACAGCAAGTATATATTTGTTGCATTTATTTATTTTATCGCCCCAACAGTAGACATCACAAGCTCTCTCAATAATTGTCCGTATCCAACTACACTTTTTCAGCGCCATACAATAATAACCGATAGGGGCAGTGGTGCGCCAATTATGCTTCGAGGCAACTCAAAGTACCCAAAAAATAAACGAAGAAGTGGGGGCAGTCAAAAACAAAATGGAGGAATATGCCAGAGAGCCGTGGTGAGTGTTGCTCAAATAAATGTATTTTCATCCATTATTTTGATGTCAGTTACCTGGCCGTTTATGTCGTAATAGCCACAATGAATATATGTAAACTAATATGCGAATAATTTGGTGACATACGGAGAAATATCTGAAATGCGGTTCCTTAGCTAGCGTTAGCAGACATGCTAACTTCTCGTAGAATTGTATTGGCTGAAGTAGCATAGCCCGTGGTAGCTAAGTCACGTTGTTAGTGACCTTGTTAGTATATTTACCACTACAACATATCAATTATTCACCAACACCAGTCAGCAAGTATGGCAAGGTGGTAAAATGCTCCTCTGGATATGGCAATGGTTTTTGTGAAATTTGTAGCTGGCCAGTTGAACAATTTTATAGGGTGTTTGCTTTAGCATATCTGTGAGATAAGTTAGCCACTTGTGTGCTAACGTTATCAAACGGAATTGCCTTGATCTTGCGCAACTAGTGACGTAATATTACGTAGTGATTTGTGTGATTGCAGAGTAAAAAATTACTATTCTGTAGGTTAATATGCCATTAGAGTTAATGCCTATGTTCAATTAAGTCCGAGTAGTTCAGTGTCATGTATTTAACATAAAGATTCCTTGATATAAATTAAGTAAAAACACTTACTCATCAATCTCTTGCTAGCTATTGTGTTATCTTTGTAGTTACATCAGTAGCCAAACATGTTTATTTTTCTCAGATCATCACTTGTCTCCAGTTTGTATTCAAAGGACCAAAGTTGGAAATTGAATTCAGAATACTGCAGAAATATTTTCCCATATTGCACTGCTTTCTCATAGCCTTTCCTTAACTCTGTGACATGAATTTCAGCCCGTGGAGGATTGTGGACGACTGTGGGGGAGCCTTTACCATGGGAGCAATTGGAGGAGGAATATTTCAAGCTGTGAAAGGTTTCCGAAATGCACCCTCGGTAAGTTGGTCTTGTGACATTAGTGCCCACGGATCACAAATTATAGGAATGGGAATGAAGTAGTATGAGAGATTTAGCCCTGATCTGTGTTTGCTCTTCCATTCTTTCTAGGGGATGAGCCACAGAATGAAAGGAAGTATGACTGCCATAAAGACCAGAGCCCCACAACTTGGAGGTGTGAGCAAATACTGAATGTTGTCTGCCTGAAACTACACATATTTAACATACATAACTTAGATTCTGATTCATGAACTCATTAAAAAAGTTTAAAAACCAAAACTTCTTTGCTGCCTTACAATCTGCTTTTCTTTCAGTTTTAAATAATCAACTCGATCCCATTTAATGGTTCTTTAACAAAGCATTGCTGTTTGAGTTAACGAAAAATACCTTAGAAATTGATAAGTGCTGCAACAATGGTACAGAACTTTACACTGTCTCTTGCATTGCAGGAAGTTTTGCAGTATGGGGAGGCCTCTTTTCCATGATTGACTGTGGTTTGGTAAAAGTACGAGGGAAGGAAGATCCCTGGAACTCAATAACTAGTGGGGCCATGACAGGAGCTGTTCTTGCTGCAAGAAGTGAGTGAACATAAGATGAGCTGCTGTTCTGACAGTACGAAACATGGTGATGTTGAACAGTGGGTTAATTATTAGACAAAGTCAACAGATGAGCACAACTATAAATGGATATTAGCATGGATAGTGTACATTGTGGTGCCAGAACTCTGACAACATTTTAAATGTTTTCAAGACCCATTAAAATGTAAAACATTCATGTCCAGATTTTCCTGTTTCCCGAGTGTTTAAAGATGATTTACCACATCTGTCTAATTTATTGCTAAAGCTGGATACCGAACATTTATTTTGGCTGTTCCATTGCAGACGGACCCGTAGCCATGGTGGGCTCTGCGGCAATGGGGGGTATCCTCCTGGCGTTGATAGAAGGTGCTGGGATCCTGCTGACAAGGTTCGCTTCTTCACAGTTCCCGACTGGTGAGTAACATTTGATACAGCTTCATTACTACAGATAAGAATTAGTGAATGTACAGAAAACAGTTTTCATGATTTCAGACCTTTAGATAAAGCTGTTTTTTCTTTTTTGTGTGTGTTTTAAGCACCCCAGTTTCAAGAGGAGCCTGCCCCTGCTGGCATGCCCTCCCCCTCCTTTGGTGACTACAGGCAATATCAATGAGGACTGGTGTCTGGTCTTCTGTTGGGGTTTTTTGGATTCCTTGCTGGTGTTTTAAAAAGAAGAAACGGATGCAGAGTACCACACGTTACCAACCGCTGCGTCTACCTTTAATGGACTCTGTTTGAAGGAAAGAACATCTTCATTCTCCTCCTTTCATGAACCATATACAGATCTACCAGTTGCGCCATTCTCAGCCCAGTCACACGCGTTTGTTTCATCGTAATATGTTTCGGTACAGCTATACTGTCAGCTTTTTTGTGTGGAGGTGAGGGGTTCAGGGGATACAGATCATCTAGCTCTTTGGATAGTGTTGAATTTAGCAAAAACATGTCACAGATGGAATCTCAGTAGAATATGTAAGTGTGTTTGTGTGTGTACAGGAAAGTCTTTCCACTAGTGTTCAATTATATTCTTATTTGTTTGCCTTAAGACTCTGCTTGGGCTGGCCACAAACGTTTTGGTTTTGACTTTCCTCAGTTATGAAAGCAAACACCTCTCAGATACAGTGCTGTTGCTTTGACGTCAGCTTTGTATTTTAAGTGATTTATTTATTTTAGATTGTAAAGAGTTCTATTTTATGTGACTGCTTTTACATTCAACACACGGGTCTGCAGGAGTTTATGACCAAGGATGGAGGAAGCAGAACAAAGTGAATGGAGAAACTCAAGCAAGGGATTGCTGTATACTGTCTGTATAACAGATTGTACTACAATAAAGGATTTAATTGTAATGGCTGAAGCAATTTTTTTGAGATTTCTCCATCTTTTGCCATCTTCCTATGCAATAACGCACTTTCTCCACTGGAGGGCGGTGTCTGCAAACCTTTTTTTACGCTTTTGCAAATGAGTATGTAAGGAAGCACTTCTAGATTCTTGCACATTTTTGTCAAACACCTATTATCTCTGACTCTCATTATGACTCCAAGCTAAGGCCACAATATTACTCATCGAGTGAACACAGGACTCAGAATTGGACGGATGAAGTAATTTTAGGCGAATTTAACTTGACCAGTTTGAAAACGTGGAGTTAGAGATTGTCAATTTTATACCAGTTAACCTTGGCCTTTTTTGTTATCATTTTAAAACGATCGTGGAAACAGCCTGTTAGCCTACACATTTAATGAAAACTACAAGGCTTTAAGTAAAAAGTGATTAAAAAATAAAACTCCAGATTTTCCTTGAGGCCATAATGGCACTTAATAAATGCATTTGAATTCACACGTTTTTTTTTCTATTTCAAATATTTCTATTAATAACACTAGTAATAAATTATAGAAGCATATCTTTTCGTGTTTTTTGTAACATTTGCATTTTTCCGTGCAACATTCAATCATCTTGCAAGTGCATTAAAATTCTACAACCACTCAGTAAAGAGAGGTTCAATGTGCATTTGTGCTCGCCGCGCATCCCGTTATCGTGCAAATGATGGCAGGCGCGGAGCCGGTGCGTGTCATGCCCTTTTAAGAAAAAAATGAAAGACAGCGGTGACGTGACTGCGCACACAGGCCGGAGGCAAACTGACACTTGCGGAGCGGCGACAGACAGCGAGCGAGCAACGGTGAGTAGAAACGCAAAACTTTAGCAGACGTCCAAAGCTCCCGAATCTCTCCAGAGTTTTTGGAGCGCGTCGCTTCGTCACTTTGCGGGTGTCGCTCACAGGCGGCTGGTTTTTCGCGGCGGGTCTCACGTACGTGGGAGAAATGAAAAGAATTCACCGCAAGTACGAGACGGAGTGAGCACTCCCATTTTAGTCAAGGCCGGGCGGAAGGGCAGGTAACGTTAGCAAGCGCTTATGTCTTCCGCTGGCGAATGCACCGCAATGCATGTAGATTCACAAGGCTTATCGGCTCCATTTATAGTTTTAGCTACGAAATACGATTGACTGCGGAGCATGCATGATGGCCCAGCCGTGTTTTGGTTACAGGAAAGAAATGCATCGGCTAGCTAGCTCAGCATGCTAACGGGCTCGGGCTAGCGGTTGTAAAGTGTCGGCGGCCCGACGCTGGCAGTCAAAGCTAGCTAGTTAGCGGCATCTGGCTAACTAGCCTGATAACGGTACTTAGCGCAATGCTGTTACGACACTGGATTGTCAGACGCTTGTCTTTATTATGTGGATTGCGGTCAATGATATTAGGACTTATATGTAAGTGGGTGAATGATTTCAAACTGAAGTTGATTGACGTTATAGCAGCTAAGGTCGCAACAGTAATCAATCGAAGGGTTGTTATAGCTGTTGGGTGGCCGCAGTCACAGATTGTGGGGACTTAGTATGAGCTGGAGTGATAATCATATGCTCCTGTCCTAAGCAAATAAGGGAGATTTACTGTCTCACAACCCCTGGAAATGAAATGTCTTTCTCTTGTCTCTGTCCATACGTTTTTGTTTTTTAATTGCTTACAGGTTACACTGATTTGACCTGTAGTCTCATCCTATAACGACAGCTTAACTTTATTCACTGTAGATCTCTGTTGTCTCTAGGTAATTTTTCTAGTAAAATTATGCATTCGCACCAACCTTGGCGGGATTAATGGTTTAAAGATAGTTTCTTTTCCTGTCTAAAAGTCAATCTGCTGAGCACAGGTCCAGAAGAGGAGCTCAGACTGGAAGAGACTATTTTAGTAGGTAGTTACAACTTTTCCATCCTATCAGCATGAAGGCTTCTTGTGCTTTGGAAAGAGGATGTGGTGACAAGTCGGGACCCCGGCCGTGGCGTTTGTCAGTTGCAGATCTGAAGCCAGTCACCAAGTTTCTGTGCCAGGCAGCAGTTTGGGTCTGAGTCACAGACATCCATTTTGCGAGAGCCCCAAAAGCAGATGTGAGTAACAAAAGAGCGGTTACTTTTATCAGGTTTAGTCTTTCTTTTAGGCTTCTTGTAGATGACGTTTGCAGAGATGTAGATCTCTGACAAAACAGTGGGGGTGCAACTGCAAGATGTCAGAGCTCAGATGTGTAATTTCCACTGTTAATCAGAATGTAGTTGTCAGAACGTTGCACTGGCTCTTGCAGCGTCTCTACCCCTCGGAAATGTGAAATGTAAGCCAGATCAGGGTGATAGATAGCTTTGTGGCATGATGCTGCTTGGTGGAGGTGACAGAAAGGTCTTTAAAAAACCCCAAAAAAACAACTTGACCACAACAGGATGTAGTTGCATCTTATCAAGCTCGAGTGTTTGTCACAGTGATCGCCCAGCAGGCGGGAATAAAGTTTCTGTAGCCGTATGTATGTTGACAGCGGCGGATGTGTGGCCCTCCCACCCACCCCTCCCCACGCTCAAAGATGGTGCACACGCGGCTGATGTCACTCACGCTGCCGTCCTGAGTCAGCGGCGTTGCTGTCAGATTAAGTTGATCCCGCGCGTCGCAGCTAAGCCGCGCAGCCTCCTCCTCCTCCTCCTCCTCCTCCTCCTCCACCTCTACTCAGCTGAGGTCGAGTTTGTCCAGAGACGCCTTGTTTGCTGCTCCAGTTTCCATCCTTAGATGGATACATATTTTGGGTGCGGGGGGGGGGGGGGGGGGGGGGGGGGGGGGGGGGGGGGTGACGTCATGGCGGAGCGTGTTTTCCGTTGCGTGCGACCCCCTCCCTTTATTTGCTGGGGTTACTACGAGACCCAGAGTAGCTGCTGTGGTGTGTTTTGTTTTGTTGGGAATGACAGTGAAGAGTTCAGGGCTTGAAAGCGAGATGTCCTTAAATGGCTCTGTGTGTGTGTGTGTGTGTGTGTGTGTGTGTGTGTGTGTGTGTGTGTGTGTGTGTGTGTGTCTGTGTATCCATTGACAGACAAATGTGCTGTTTTGTAGATAGAGCGTGAAGGTTAAGCATCCTTCCTAGTGCTGTCAGTCATTTTGAAGCTGATGCGTGGCTCCTAACTGGGGAGACTGGTCGTTATTTTAGAACCACAAATAAACTCATACCGCTAGAAAAACTCTTCCAGCAACTCTTGCACTCTTCAATATCAAGATTAAATGGATTAAACTAATAAAACGGATTAAATTGCTTTGTTTGTCAAAGCGGAGCTGGCTCGCCACATCAACTTTTTTCTGAATTTTCATCCGTTTTATGATACCAGATGATGCAATTTAATAATTCTAGTTTTGTAACATAATTGTGATTAAAAAAATTGGAGGCATCAGTGCTTCCTGTGCATAATCCAGCTGCTTCTGAGCTCCAGAACCCTGGAAGAAGATCTTATTACTGAGTGTTGTGTCTGCTACTTTGGCCACTCTTATTTCTTTTCCATTTGTCCATTTTTTTTTTTTTTTTTTTTTTTTTTGCTGCGCTAAGCAACCACAATTACAGAAATAAAGGTTTTGTTTTAGTTGTTTTAATGCAGTTGGTTTGCAGAAATGTAAAATAAAAAAACAAGCTGTGCTTTGCTCATTTTATTTTCTTCCAGTTTTAAAAATGGCACACTCGCTCGGGCATTTTAATACTCAGCAATTGTCTACCACTGTGGAAAATAGGAAAGTTTGAGGTTTGTGCTGCAAATTATGACATCTTACTAATATTTTAACCTTTCTAATAAAAAACGTGTCATGTTTTTAGCAGAATCTGATCCGGTCATGTAATAATCTTACGATCTCTAACATCATCCATGTCAGCAGGGGTCAGCTGACCTCGTCCGCACCGGAGCACTGATGTGTGTGTATCTGAGCAGTGATGTCTAAACAGGACATCATGCGTGTGACACCGTGCGCACACTCTGGACTCATGTACATGAGATGCTACACCTGATATGAGAGGCAACCTTTTGTCTCTTTTGTCTCCCAGTCGCTCCCCCTAAATTGTCTGCATAGCAGATCACCAGCATGAATAATCGACTCTGTGGGCTTCATGATTAGCTTTTGATGGTCTGCAAACAAGGTTGATTATGAAGGACGTGCTCTCCTCTGGGAAATACGATTTCAAAGCTAGCCGCTTTCTCCAAGCATCAGTCAGGCCTTTGTGCTCTCAGACTCCTGACCAAGAGGAGGGTTCTGCTTTTTTGATCACTCTTGTATTTCATCAAAGCAACCTGGCTTCACCTTTTCAGTGAATGTGGACTGCGTAGTAACGCAGTTTTGGGGGGTGGCCGTGAACTACTTCAGCAGCAGACCTCTTTCTGAATCTAGGTTAGTCCAGGTGTGAAGCTAACGGAGGTGAAAACGCAGAACTGAAGGCAAACTGGAGCCATCTTTTTTCATGTTCAAGTACCTTTAAACTAACCCTAGCCCTGAAAAATGGTAGATTAGACAAAATATTTCTTCTTATTAATCATTTCCTCCAACATTTTGACCTAACTGTCCATGAATAAAAGCTAGAAAAATGTATTTAAATGTTGACATCAGCCTAATTCTGACTTCTGCTTTTACAAAAACCAACATTCAAGGATCAGAGATCCCCTCATCACCCAGCTGAACCTGGGCAGAGCTGCGTCGCCACAGCGTGTGCCAGTGATCGGAGGCCCTGTGATGTTTCTCAGCGTTCTCTACTTCCTTCCTCTGACCTCTCACTTCCTTCAGCTGGTTTCTGTCATTAGTCAGAACTGCGCTCGCCATGACCGTTTGCCAGTATCAAAGACTGGGACCAGCAGTCCAGGGCGTGTTTCAGTTTCTGGAGGCCAGATGATGTCATTAGGAGGAAATCTACCAAAAACTGTGTATCATCTCCCCCCCGAGCCCCCCCCCCCACCTTCCACTGGAACACACTCCAGCTGGTTTGTGTTAGAGAGGGGTCACATACTCCTCACCTCCTCCACCCTGAAGCAGCTCCACTTATGGGTGTTCCCTCCATTGTTGTGCTGCTTCTTGTTCCTAACCTCCAGGAATGACTAAAATCCTTCCCTTCAGGAGTCGGAGAAAACTCAGAAGCCTTAAAATCCTTTTGTTTGTTTGACTGAAAGCGACATTTATTTGTCTTTTTCCCGTTCTTGGTTGGCTGGCACCTTTCTCACTGGGTCCTGTTTTGTTTGACTCCAGTGCAGACTGTGAGGTTGTCCGGTGAAGCAAACCCGCCATGCGTGAATACAAGCTAGTGGTGTTAGGATCTGGAGGTGTGGGCAAGTCGGCTCTGGTGAGTATTCTTTCCTCAAGCTTTTTTTTTTTTTTTTTTTTGGTCCAGTTCCTTTTTAATGTACATCTTGATTTTCTCTCTGTTAAGATTCACTCTTCTCAATTATATAAGGGATTTTTTTTTCCTTATAAAGAAGGAAAGTGTTTTCCTCACTTTGAAGTGGATTTTTTTTTTTTTTAAATAATTGATCAAATCAAGTTAGGTTTTGACACAAACGGTGTCTGCAAAGTCTCGCACGCCCTGCTTGTTTTAACTGCTAGCAGGTACACAGACGCTAGGCTAAGCTAATGCTTCACTCTGGCACAGGGACATGTTTACGCCTTAAGATGCTATCAGGTGAGTCTGTCTGCACTTAATCTGAACTGGGCAGAGCCTGATCCTGCAGCTCTTAGGTGCTCTATGCATGTCACAAAAGTCTATGGAACGGATCAATAGGAGCAGGGTGATTTGCATTTATAGTGGGAAGACTGAGCATTATAGATTTTATATATATAGATTCATAGATTGGGTTGTTCTCTGATGTTTGCATGGTAACATTACTTATATTGTTCAAAGTAGGTGAATCTCACTACTTTTTATTTTAAAACACAGGCTATGCGTGTTGCTGGAACTGTGGTTGACATAGTTCAGGGTGTGCCATCGCAGCCTTGTTAGTTGATAGTTTTGGCAAACTGCAAGCTCAGTTTATGACTTCCTGACACGGGTTGGAGGTGACTGGACTGAGAGAATCGACTCTCAGCGAGTTAAGCATACATGAGTTGATGTGAAAATGTCTCAGGAGCTGCTGGTAAGTCAGCAACCTTGCATCATCGGCATCCTCCACATCTTCATCAGCAGTGCTCTGGAGAGGAGAGTGGCAGATATACATATGCATGTGTACATATATATATATATATATATATATAGGCTTTGGCTGACTTTGTCTTTGTTGACAACACGTCGCATCAGTCTGACGCCACCGTGCGCTGCATCTTCTCTCCCAGACAGTTCAGTTCGTACAAGGAATCTTCGTGGAAAAGTACGACCCCACAATAGAAGACTCGTACAGAAAGGTGAGTACGGCGGAGCACAGCTGCTCTGCATGTTTATGTTACTGCTTTGTGCTTTTCTTTTCTTTCTATCCACTCCTGGTTTGATTTATGTTTTCACTGACAATCACCTTTGACTGTTGAAGAGGATTTTAGCAGCATGAGAGTCTAGATAAATCCAGTTTATACCTTTTGTCTGTGTTGTTTGTATCCTACATAAGGATGCTGTCGCACCCATTGACCTGAAATTAATCTTGACATTTTCTGTCCTTTATTCTCTCTTTTGCAGCAAGTGGAGGTCGACGGGCAGCAATGCATGCTTGAAATACTCGACACGGCAGGCACAGTAAGTCAAGCCACTCAAATGGGTCACGATACCCATCTCTGGCAAGACGAATGATTGGTTCATTTGAGTGATCCCGGCTGAAGGGCTGTATTTGGATAAGATGTTTTGATTCCCAGGAAATCCAGGATGACCCTCCATTCCCACCAGCTCATCAGCTGACTACTTCTGATTTCCTTTATGAACGTACATTCCGGGCAGGAAGACTTGTTCACTTTGTGGGCTCAAGCTAAATGACTGGTTAATCATTATTTAGCTATCTCGGTATGAAGTTCAGACTGTATCATTTGGCGTGGTTTATTACCAGCAGCAAACCTCGATACAGCCATAAAATCCTAAGCTGCACTTCTGGATCGCATCCTCACAGACAATATACCAAACAGCCGTTGCCATGGCTACCGTCCTGAACTTAGGAGTAGCTCTGCTCTCTGTTGTTCAGATATGGTCCAAAGTTTGCCGGACGAATGCTGCCAAGGCAACTGCATGTATGTTCAGCAAACATGTTGCTGCTTGTTTTTGGTGGTAAAAGCAGCGGCGGCCCACATTAGCCAAGCGCGCTGATCAGTAATGTATACACTACAGGAACGTCACATGTGACCTATCTAGTAATTACATGCATTCGAGTGTTCAGCAGTATGTCAGCGGAGCTCATTTCCTGTGTTTTTTTTCCTGCCCTGCAGGAGCAGTTCACAGCCATGAGGGACCTGTACATGAAAAATGGCCAAGGCTTCGCTCTGGTATACTCCATCACAGCACAGTCCACCTTCAATGACCTCCAGGACCTGAGAGAACAGATTCTACGAGTAAAAGACACAGAGGACGTAAGTAAATGTTTGCGACCGGGTTGTGGAAATTCTAATGGTGTGAAATGCTTTCATTCAGCTAGTGTACGCGCCTTTGTGGAATCAGGCAACTGGAAAAGGGGAACCACTTCATGTACATAAGACAATAAATTCTGCTGCGAGAGGACGTCTGAAGTGAGCAAAAACCTCACTAATCAGATCAGACACCTCTAAATAAAAGCTTTTCTGTAATTATTTAAATAGTGGCGCCATTAAAACACCACACGTGTAAGATGTCTATATTCCATCATTTCAAATGATGGAATTATCTTCAGCTACTTTATGACATATTCACCATAAATGGAACATGCATGCAATCAAGTATTTCTGCTCCCGTCGCTGACCATCTGCTGCAGACAGGGATGACGCTGCTGATGATGTGGTTGTCATAGCTTGACATCGGTGCTGCTTGCATACTCTTTATTACACTAAACATGGTGTTGCACCTGATCTGACCTACACAGTCTTTGTTGGAAACACAGCTCCGGTCCCCACGTGGCTGAAACAAAGTAGTAAGATATCCAGCCTTTAATTTAGTCTTTTGTGTATTATATCATTATGTTTTGGCATCCTTATTCAAAGCACTCTTCCAGCTATCGGGTTAGTTGTGTTGCCATTGCAAGTTTGTGTTGTGGGCAGATGGTGCGTCAGCAGTATTTAAGATGCCCTTTTTTGGTGATCTCTGAAGGAGTGAATGTAACTATAACCCCTCTCTGTTGCTCTTTCCTTCCACCTCGCTCTGTCTTCCCAGTGGACATCTTGAAAAGCCCTCTCCGCACCGCAGCAAAAGTTTCATTTCTCTTCTATAACGCCATCCTTTTTCCTTCTCCCTTATCTGTGCCAGGTTCTAGCCTAGCCTGTCTTGGGTTTTGCCAGTTCTTTTTAGTGGCTTTTGCTCCACGCTCAACCCCCCCACCTCACTCCGGCCTGCCTTGTGGTTTCACTTTGGTCTGGAGCTCGGCGTGGGTGATTAGGCTGTCAGAGATGTTGTGCGAGGAAAAGCCTCAGCCCATCACAACTGCGCCGAGCTGTGAGGCTGTGGCACTTCATTAGAATTTCTGCGGTCAGAGAGCCGAGGTTAGCCTCCTGCTAACAGATGGATCAGATGTTCATCACGATGCTAGAACACAAAGTTCCTCTCCTTCAAAGTAAAGCCCCCCAGTCTTAATACGCTAGTTAAGCTCTTGCAGTCGCTGCCTTTAATGACTGTAACATCTGTTTATCTTTCTTTTACAAGAATGCTTGACCGAAGGAAATAAATACCTTGAGCACCTGTAACAGCATAACGATTTATGTAGCTTAACCACTCGTAGCTTTCTTCTTGATTATTTAACAGACCAAAGATGTGATCTAAAACCGTTAACATGCAAACAGAACGCACCTCACAGCGAAGCAGGCCATGCATGAGGGCATTAAAAAGGATAACTGATTATGCAAAACCATAGGTCAAAAAATATTGCAATTAAAAAAAAAGTTATCTGCAACAATTACACACAGTTTTCCAGAGCTTAAAGTAAGCTTCACCACAGCTGTTTTCATTCCCAGTTCCTCCATGCACCATTTACTGCGAAGCTCGCAAAACGTACAGAAGCTCTCCATGTCGCCAAGCTCGACTTAGGAAGTCTGTTAATGACTGTACGTTGAACACCGTCGCACCAGTAATCCATCTAGTTTGAAACAAAAGTTGTCGGTGTGTAAAAAAAAAACTCTTTCCCTGTAATTCATTCCATATTTCTTACATAAGCCTGGTCCTGTGACTTTTCCAGGCCGTCTCCATCTTGACTTGTTCGCCCCCGACGCCGTGCTTGTGACTCACTGCTCCATTTATTTAATCGACTCCCCTGTTCTGCGTTCCCCACAATCCAGTCTGGAACCTGCCTGGCGGGCGGGACAGGACCTGTCTGCATGTGAAAGGGTTCTATGTGGGCTGCAGGAATTTCTTCGGCCTTAGCTGCAGATGTTTTTCCTTCCCCACACTCTTCCCTCTCCCATCACCCTCCCCGGCCCGGCCCGGCCCGGCCCGGCTTTTGCTAAGGCGGACATTTCCGCGGGCTCTCCCAGGACCCCCTGGGAGAAATGTCGTTCAGCAGCACGGTGCAAGGGGGGCTTGTTTGGATATCTAACATCAAGCGGCAACCTTTGCAGGGTCAATCTAAACATTGCAGTTTCCTGTCGTCTGCCTCGCGGCCCAGAAAGTACAAGAAAGAGGAAGAAGAGGAAGAAAGAGCCCCTGAAGCGTTTATCTTGTGTGTTTGAGAGGATCGTACTTTCAGAAAGTACAGTTCAGATGACCCCCGAGAGCTACATTTGTAGGTACGAGCGAGTTTGTGCATGCCTGGATGGCACCATCGTCCTGACAGGTTTCCAGTTTTTCCACACGACATGTCTGGGGGGGAGGGATCCAGGAGAAGGCAGCAACTGCAGGATTTCCCCTGCATGGATTTATTTATCGCAAGCCTACCACAAATAGATTTCCCCAGCCTGTTTATCATGGCGCAGCATTTAAAACTTTCCACCGGCTGACGACTGTATGAATCTTGTCGGGCCGTAGCACAAGCACGGATGTCCTGGGGACGACAGAAATAATATCGTCTCCGTCTCAGACGCCTTTCCAGCGGCTGCCCCAGTCCAGCCCAGTTTAGGCGTAGATTCCGGCTACGCGCCAGCTGAACTCGAGCAGAAAAAAGTCTCATACCATCAGGTAATTCCAGAGAGCAGACGGAGCGTGGAATGGAGCTGAAATGTTGGAAAACATTCAGGAAGGAAGGCGATGTTATCCCTGCTGGGCGGGGCCGGTCTCCGCTTCCTCCGGGCCAGCACGCTCCCCAGATAGACCAGGCAGGAAACATCAGGCAGGATGAGACTCATCCCCACACTCGCTCAGAATGTCTTTTTTCTTCAAATGCTTTTTTTAGTTTGATGTTTGCTGAGTCAGGACACAAAAAAAGGAAGTTTGGGGACGTTCTGAGAGCAGCTCCACTTCATGTTCCCCGTTATGTTGAAAAGCGGATAAAACCAGAGTCTCTCTTGTGTTGCATCACTGACATTGTGGATGGCTGAATTTCTCCCGTTTTCAGCCTAAATATAATTGACTAGTATCCTCATCATCAGTCTCCAAGCATCAACTCGTGCATACGGATTAGCCACTCTTTTTATGTTCTAATTGTGTACAGGTTTCTGTCTAGGTTTTAACCGATGTCATGCCAGAGTTTCATGAATGACGCCACTGTGTTGGTTCTTCACCAGGTACCGATGATCCTGGTGGGAAACAAGTGTGACTTGGAGGACGAGCGTGTCGTGGGGAAGGAGCAGGGCCAGAATCTGGCCAGACAGTGGAACCACTGTGCCTTTTTAGAGTCCTCTGCTAAGTCAAAGATCAACGTCCTCGATGTGAGTGCACCCAGATGCGAACCCTCCTCCCTTAAATCGCTCTGGATTGTCTATGAGCTCAGCGGCTGAGCTCTGAGTTGAACCCTCATCATTTTAACGACGGGTCATGTGCCATAAGCCCGACGCGACTGTTGAATCGCCTCTTCTCTTTATTGTGTCATCTCAGATCTTCTATGACCTGGTCAGACAGATAAATAGGAAAACGCCAGTGGAAAAGAAGAAGGCAAAAAAGAAATCCAACTGTGTCCTGCTTTAAAGACCACCCCCTCCAGCCCCTGCAGCAGCTCTGAGCCAGGTGTGTAAGTCCAAAGTTGCATAACTTACGGTCTTAAAGGGCTGGTAGCGGACATCAAAAGCCTGTTATCAATATTACGCCGTCTTTTGGTGTCATCTTAGACACTGCCGATGTCGTTTATTATTACTGTCTGTCAGAGGTTAACCTGCATTCAAAATCGCTCCCTCCAGGTTTTCCAGGGATCTTTTTGTGAATATTGCAGCCTGAAATGTGATTCTCTAAGGACTTGTTTCCCATTATATTGCAGGAGCCTGATCTTTCAGATTAGTCACAACCAGTTTACGTTTTACTCAAAGAAAGATTTCAATAACATCCAGTAATGTTCATTTTAATTAAATATTACTTGTTAGTTGGCAGATGTGCTGTGTTGCATCTACCTTCTTCACGTGTTACAGGACACATATGGACTGTCCCTCATGACTATCGTATGTTCAGCTCCAAAACCAGATAAATAATTTGGAATGATGATTGTCGACTTACATAATCTGTTGATCCTTTGGCAGTTGCCTGTGAGATCTGTGTGGTGGGGGACGTTCTCTTATTTCAGTTAATTGTGTTGGTGTTTGGAATGCATTTTTTTCTGCACTTGTGGATGTTGTTTTATTCAGATGAACAGTTCATCTGGAAAATGTTACTTTTTAGGTTGAAAATTGTCATTTTAAAAATGCCAACTGTCACCATGTCGGCCTCCAGGAGCGTGAAGCTTTGACTGTCATTTTAGGGGTTTTTGTTTTGTTTGTTTTTTTGTTTGTTTGTTTTGGTTTTTTGGGTTTTTTTAGTCCATTTTCAATTCAGTGACTGAATCACTGGAGTCTGGATTCTCAAAGGATGGGCAGAGTTAACACATGGTGTTTTGAGACACCTGCCATTTGGAAGTCTGTGTGTTTTATGTGAATTTAACACTTCACATTTGACCCAAACCTCACCACAGTAGGTCAGGGGTCATTCCATTTGACCCATGTTAACTGTTCCTGTTGTGAGAGTGTTTCCACCCTGGTGTGGAAGGTTCCATACAGAGATATTTGAAGTTTAGTCAGTTGGACAAGTGTCGCGGGATCTCAGCATATGCATCCAGCTTCACATGATGGGTACAAAGTCAGGACTGGATGTTTCCAAACACACAACAACCCTGAAGAGTGAACTGGTCTACAGGAGAGTGCTGGCTGCTGTTATTCCTGCAGGAGAGCTCGAATCCTGCTTAAAAACTTGGTTCAGTAGCTAGTATCTCCTGCGCCTTTTAACTTGTGTGACTCTGATGTTGGCGATAACGCTGGATTAGCGAAGCTGGCGGTGCCATTGTGTAACCCAGACACTGGGGTCTGTAAACCACCCACCACGCTCTCTCCTCCATCTGTGTTGTTCAGTGAGTCCAGCATGAGTGTGGGGCCTCTGTCAGCGTGGCCCGGGGCGGTGTCTGTACACCTCCTGTTCATGGCCCAGCCAGCCCAGTGAACCAGCGCTAATGGGATTCCAGCCTTGCTGTTCCACTGTTGACAACACCAGTTCATACTGGGGGGGTTACGCTGCCAGCCTCTGACAGGAGGAGAGGGACACTTGATCAGATGTTGCACTTTTCCAGCATGGCTAGTGTCCAGTTTGGTGGCCTCATGATTGTGATTTTTCACTTACACTATTCACCGAGACAGCAATTAAACTAGGACTACTTGTTCTTAAGAAATGTATTGGTATTTTCTCCCTTTAAACATTGAAAGCTTGTGAATTCTGTCTGTACAACTCATGGAAATGCCAAAAAGCTTAAATTTGTGCCATTATCATAAACCAGCACCCAGTTCAGATCTCAAAACCTCCGTACAGTCTCTCCCCAGTTCCCCTACCGAAGTTTACTTAAAAGTATTTACAGAAGTGGAAGTAATGGAATCCTATAAGCCTGTAAATAACACTGACGAGTCGAGATGTCTTTACTGTTTGTACTTTGATCTCATTATTAGGTACAAATCTGAAATTAAACCTTTGGTCAATAAATTCATAAAGTCAACTAGAGAAAATTTGCCACTGTAATAGTTTGGCACGTTTCTCTATAACAGGCCAAGTCCTCATCCAAGTCCTTTTTGTGAGGGTGAAAAGAGAGGAATGGGGGGGAGCGAAACTAAAAATAGGGAACGAATGTGTGGCAGCAAGTGCTTATATCCCAGTAAGCTGCTGCAAATAATACTTGAAACACCGCAGAAAATTTCTGCATCTCTTGCATTCTGTAGTGTATTGACACAAGAGGCCTGCGTTCTTTGGTGAAATATGATCAGGAAAGAATAACAGTGAAATATAAATGTTATTTAATTCTTGTTTGTAGATTCCTTTATATGATATCTGGGTGCAGTTATCTTTGTAAACAATGTTATCACACATATGTGATTTTTATCCCAAAGTAAGTAAAAGTTGCATACTTTCTCACAGCATGTAATATATTGAATGGCCACTAGATGGCACTGAATATATCCCCAGTTCTTATTGGGAATGATCTTTGTTTTCTGTTGCTTTTTCTTGCAGAAATGCTGTAATGAAGAACTGTTGCCCTGATTGGAACGTGCCAGCATTCCAACAGCCCCAGCCCCTCCCTCCATCAGCCATAAACGGTGAATCAGCTGACTGAAGTGCTCCCACTAAAGATGAGGATGACCGACACGAGAGAGAGAGAGAAAGGAGAGAATAACAAGAAAGACAGTAAGAGAGAAACTCTGGTCTCTCACCTCTGAGGACCTTCCTCTGTGTCAGTGCGAACCTTGAATGGACAGTTTCCATTTTTACCACCACAATCCTCCGATGATTAAAGCCTCTGAACATAAAAAAGATAAGATAAAATGTCGTGAGCCACACACGCCACAGAAAAGACCCTTATTTTCAGTTTATAGGTCAATGATTCCAAAAAGGTAAAGAAAGAAAGAAGAATTAAAACTTGGACTCAGTATTTTTCTCAGCGTCATGTTACATAGACCTGAAAGTTGACCTCCTTTAGTTGTATGATTAAAGATATTCAGAGATGAGCATGAAAAAAAAAAATAGCATCAGTTAAGTGTAGATGTTTTCAAGTGAAATCAAGTGGAAAAGTGAGAATTTTTTTTTTTAGCCATACACCTACTTCATGCCTGTCATGTCAGTGATAATAGATCAAGGTCTATAATATGTATTTTTATTATATTTTTTTTTCTCTGTTTGCCCTGTCGTTCATCATGGACTCTCCTGTGAATATCTCTCTCTGATGTGACTTAATTTTATACTCAGTCACTGGGATTTCATAGTTCCCATAATATATTCTAATGCCATTTTTTTTGCAAAACAGTGCTTCACAAAAAAATGGGTCTTTTATAGATGAAATATGGGGGAAAATATGGATTGATTTCTATGTCTCTTGAAGCTGAAATATATTATACTAAACCAACTCTAATAATGCTTCTTGTGTTTTTCTGTCAATGATGTTCCAGCTTTTATGGATTATTAAAGTACATTTTAGTACATTTTAATTATATTGGTCAATGTATTTTTGTGAATTAAACTTTTATCCAAAGCTGATTTGACTTATTTGAAAAAGTGTTCTTAAAGAGTTGGAATATGGCCTTTATAGAAAATTGGAATATTTTTCTGGCCTAACTAATTTACCTGTTTAGCTCCTACGAAAGTTGACTTCGGACGAACATGTGTTGTCTTACTGTTTATTGGCCACTAGGTGTCAGTGTATGACCAGTAGTAGTCCTGCACTGACAGAAGACTCATAATTAAGCCTGCTTCTCTCACTCAGCCACCGTCCTAGATCATGGACATTCAGCGGATCGGAGATTCAAAATGGAGTATTCCTGCCTTTCCATTTACTAGGCAGTCTGGCTAAGGTGATTAATCACCTTAGCCAGACTGCCTAGAAAATGAAAAGGCATTCTGGGTAAACTGATTGATCAGAGTTCTAGTACACTGAGAAAAGATTTTAATTACAAAAAGGGTTTTGTAGGATCTGCCATATGAACAAACATAAATAGATCACTGAATTTAAAAAAAAAACCCTCCATCATCTAGGCTCCTTATATCTATGTAAGAGTATGTGGAGTGGAGGAAAATACTAAATGTCTGCTGTAAGAATTTTGGAGGAGGAATTAGAGCGTGTGACTCACTTCTTGTTTTCTGACTTATCACCAGCGCAGCAGCCTTGATCGGTCCCTTAATCCCTTTAGTGCTGGAAAAACAGTAATACTGAAACACCTTTGCATTTGCTTCCCACTCTGAAATATCCTCCAGACCCCTCACAATCTGATGGTTCTTCAGCTCCAAGAGGAGGCTTTTTCTGGGCACAAACATCCTGCAGTCATCTTTATCTTTTGAGAAGATTCCTGTTTTTATCTAAACTTTAATTCTGGTGCGCTGCTGTTTTTAATGTGACATTAATCTGAATGGATTCACTGGAAATGGACCAGAGCAGCAAAACTGTCCTGCATCAGCAGGCTTGAGCAGCAGGTCCGGTAAATCTGTCAAAAAGGCAGCAACAAAGATGTCGACTTCAGACCTCATCACTGATGATCACTTATGACATCATCGGTCTCACTGACAGATTGCAGGTGTGACTTGTCTCCTGACAGGTCTGAGCATGGCTCTTGATGATGATGATGAAGATGTGCTGAATGCCTGAAAACAAAAAAACAAACTTTGCTGCTTACTGCTGAAAGACTTTTGAAGATGGTCCCAAAACAACAGCCAGCTCGGATTGTCTTGAGGGACCTGAACCCACCATTGTACACAATCTTGCCTCTGTCCTCTCTATGCACACACACACACAGAGACACACAAACACACACACACTCTTCCCTTTGCCAGATCAATTAACAGATTAGTGCTTATGGGGGAAAGATGGAGGACCCCGGCTGTGGATAGAATCTTTGTCTAATGCATTTTCTGGAGAGCCAGTGAACATGATCTTGACCGTTGGGGGTTATTGACAGTTTGGAGTGCGAGGTCAGGTTTTCCCTCTGAGGATTCATCGTCTGCTATTTCCTGACTCTAATTCATTTATATCCATGATGTCAACAGACTCTGTATTGATGGGGAAAAAGTGTTACAGATATTCACTCCACAAGTCTTTCTCCTGTAAACACATGGAATATCTCATATCTCTATCACCATGGAGATTCTGCCTGCGCATAATGCTAAATACAGTTTTGTAATTAAAATGAAGGGATTTATGTCATGTTAGCAGTGACATCTAACCCT
>BJFM01003442.1:8819-28474 GCA_016586285.1 Arothron firmamentum | reverse complement strand
TGTGGTGGGTGGGGGTGTCAGCTCGGCCATATGTTTAGATGTCTAAGAGAAAGATGTTGTTGGATTTAATTATGGATGACACCATAAGATCGCAGGAGGGGGGGTATATGTGAGAAAGGGCAACAGATACTGCGATGCGGGGGGGGCGTTCCAGGTGGGAACCAGAACCCTGCGGCCCAACTGGCAGCACAGCGTCACCGACGCCAGGCCTAAGCTCTGTGAGAGAAGCTGCAGAGGGAAGATTTCTGAGAAAACACACTAATGTAGTGATGATACACTCCAATTTACACTACTCAGCTGGTTAGAAGTGCATGTTTTAATTAACATTTCTGATTTTTCCAAATTATATCAGTGAATATTAGATGGGTTGCCATGACAATACCCACCATAAGAGTTGTGTGAAGCCTGAACTGACCTATGCAAATGATTCGAATAACGTTTTATTAGGTTATATAAAATGTTGAAATGCTAATATTCATATTAGCATATGAGAACAAGGTCATTATTCATTACATCTTTAAGATTTAGATAATAATTCAGATCAAATACCATCACTATAATCACTTGTAAATTAATCATTTTATTGTTACATTACATTATTGTTGCATAAAAGAGTAGACCATAATTACACCTAAAATGGTAAATATCAACCATAGAAAAGAGGAGGAAGACAGGATGAGTGGGGAATATTCCCCTTCTCTATATTTATAGCCATTCCTTCTCTCTTAAGAGAGAAGTTTGCCAATCCTGTGCATCCTTTTCATTAAACTGGGTTAATAAACTTCCTCAGTGTCATATGGCTGAGTAGGTGTGCGGGGGCCCGAAGAGCCCCTGAGATCAGATATTAAGCCTAGCAAAGCACTTGTTGGGAACAAAAGCCTGGGTGCTTCCTGCAGGCCGTCTGAATCTGGCTGCAGGGATACGTGTAATTAGCCCAATCAGGTTGTCTCTTGTCTTTGTATTGTTCACATATGGCTGACTTCATTAGCTGTAATTTCCCATCCTGGGGGAGGCTGGGGAAGAGCGCAGGCAAAGTTTAGCTTCAAATGTCACCAGCTGAGAATATAAAATGAATATAACTACTGAAATATAATCTAAAAAAAACCAACCCAAAAAAACAATGCTGCTTCCTCACTGTATTTACACACACTGAGATTTTTCTATTTTTAATCATCCTGAATAATTCACCGTGTGCCCTGAGGCATACAGGAACTGTGGTAATCTAACGCTCAACCTCTGTCACATCCGCTAACCTCCAGCACCAGCAGTTCCAGGCTGAACTTTGTGGCCCAAATATGTCAGCTCTCCTCAACCTTCATCCTGGCATTTGCTCTGGAGCATAAAAGTGACTTTACAAAACAAGAGCCTGCAGCCGTTTCAGCTTTAACCACACGTCCGCGTCCGTCCGGAGATGTCTCGCGTCTACAACGTGAGAAGCGGCGGAGGGGTCTCGTTAGGACGCAGCAGAGCTGAAGGACCCCGGCGAGAAACTCCACTCACATAGAAAATGAATGCAAGGAGAGAGAGGGAAAAGAGAGATGTTGGTCTGGTTTAATTTAAAAAAAAAATGAGGCCAACAGGGAATTCCAGGAACTCCAGCATCATTAAACCAGTCTTGTGAAGTTTAGCTAAAGCTTCCTTTTGAACTGGAGCTTCCAAACAACTGTGGCCGTCTAATCCTTCCAGCTTGCATTCCTCTAAAACCATCACTATTACAAAGCAGCCAAATTAAAAAATCCAGTGGATGATGACAAACAAGCCGTCCAGAAACCTCCACCCCCCTCCGAAAAAACTCTTCACCCCCACCGAATCCATCTTGACTGCAGCCAGCCGACCAGACACAAGAGCCAATTAGAGGCTGAGTGCCTCAAAGTTTTAAAAACAATAGCTGGCAGGCCTGAATGACGGCTGGCAGGGGGCTATTCAAACATTTGTTCAAGTGAAACAAGAAGAGATTTTCTGCTTTAGACAGTGTGAGGATTCATCTGTGCTGACGGTGCCTCCAGGAATCACTCCATGTGCACGGTGCCGACAGAAACACCAGCAGTGAAGATGCAAGTTTCAACCCTGTATCGACACCAAAAAAGTTAGCCACTCACAAACACACGGGTGTATTCACACCTCCCGTGAATGAAGACTGAGATTAATGCTCAGCAAATAAACGCGTTAAATGGGGCCCAAACGGCCCCTCTGTTCTGGTGCTGAAGCCCCCCGCTGTTCACTGTCGTTATTTATCTGTTATTGGCTGGAGGGGGTGGCGCTGGTGGCCGGGGCAACAAGGCCAAGGTTATCAAACCCGAAAGGCCTTCCTGTCTGGAAGGACGGGGCCTGCAGCCGTGAACCCCTCCCACCGTCTCCACCCCCCCAATTATAAATGAAAGGCAGGTTGTGTGGTCAAGGACAGGAAAGGGGTGTCTGTCCAGAGGGGACAGAGGGGTTCTGTAAGGCTGCTTACTGGACGTACCACAGAGGGCTTGTGCAAAACCCCCAAAGTCACAATTAAGCACGCAATAAAGCTGTGCTGAACCTTCGCTGGGAGAAATAAACCAACGTGTGCACAGCAGCGAGCGTCCCTGATGACTACAGGTTATTTTGTTGAGTTATGAACCCAGCTTGATTATTGTTTAATAAAGGAACATGGGTCATAAGTGGAGAGTAAAAAATCCATGGAACCTGAAACTATTATGCCCAGACATTATTGAGCAGGCCTCGGGAGGCGGACTAACAGCTTATTTCCTGCTACTGCTCATTAACAACGAGCGGTTCTGGCAGACGCGGTCCGGGATTCAGCGTCAGTGAGAATGGATCGTTGGTGCAGCCGCTGATGTCAGCAGCCAGCGTCTAATTCACCAGCTCACATTTGCATCCAGCGTGTGGCCGTCGGATTACAGCAGCCGTGTGAGACAAGCGTCCCCGGCTGGAGTCTTACCTGACGCTGTTCAGACACTTTTTCAGACTCAGCAGCAGCATTTGGGCATCTGGACCGTCGATGTGTGGTGGATTTACAGTCCAGGGGAATAAAGAGCTGTAATCATGATTGTTACATTCCCAGTGGAGGAAGTGAAGGCTGTGCAGCAAATAGGTTCCTATTCCTTGGTGGTTTAATGTGTTGCACTGTGCAAAGTTCTATTTTGCTGCATATTAATTTACATTTCAGTCATATAAAATATTTTAAAACCAAAAACAGAGCAAGGAAGTGTTAAATAAATCAACCCTAGCATATTATGTCATAAAACCTATGGTGCTTGGTCTCACAATGACAAAGCTGATGTGTGAAGGGTTAACGGCTCCATCTCAAACACAATCAACCGTGAAAACAAGCCCAGATCTGCCCTCTGAGGTGGCCCTATTTTAGTCGCAGGGAAGGAAGTTGTTACAGAGAACCGGGGCGTCTAAAGAATTGAAGCTTAGCGTCAACTCACTTTTTTACAAAAAAGAACTGGTATGTGCCTCCGACTCAGACCGAGCTTGAGGTGCTTCTCTCTACGTTGATGATGTCATAACTACTGGCGTTCCTGACAGCGGGCCCGAGGCGTGAAGACGATGAGGCGGTACCCCCCGAGCCGCACCTGTCTGAGCCGTGAAGCAGGTGTGCGATCAGACGTGTCAGCCTTTGTATGATGCTTGGCGTGAGCCTCTGGGAGTCACGCCTGACCTGGGAAATGTTTGCTTCTGCTTTTCTTCACTTAGCTACCAAAGATTGAATCATTGGCCTTTAAAAGATCTCTCACTCTTAAGTCTCGTCTTCCCTCTGAGGGTTCGCCTCAGATGCAGACGAGAAGCTCAGAGGAGCGTTTGAGATCTGCACTTGTCTGAGCTCAGCTGGGAGCCGTTAGACGTGTCTGATCCGTGCAGATGGAGGCGCGTGGCCTCTCTGTGGTCAGCACTGAAGCTCCGGAGAGCACTCACAGCAGCAGAAAGCAACCACCTTGGCACCAACGCCGCCTGTTTGCCCAGCAACAGATTGTGTCCCACATGGTGGTGTGCAGAAGGAGGTGGGTCGGCACCATGTGGGACGCCCGTCTGATCCCCGGCGTGGCGTGAACCCCCTTTTTTCTGTTCTGCTACCAAAACCGCGATATGGCTGCTGTAGCGCACATGTCCTCTTGGCGTCGGCCCCAATCGACCCCGAAAAACTCAACCGCTACTTCACAGACGTGTGGCTAATTGGGAGAAGCGTATCAAAGCATTTCAGATCACATCTTGTGACAAAACAAGCAGCCATGCGAGGCTTTTCTTGTGTCGGTGGCAGATAGAAAGCAGTTTGAAGATGGTTCCAAATGGAATAAGCTCTTTTTGAAAAGGGCTCCACACAGAATTTGGCCACCAAACGATTTTAGAGTGACAGAGCAGCTTTATAATTCATTATTTTTTTTTCACATTTCAAGTGATTGTGCCCTGAATTTACCAATATCAAGCAAATTTTCTTATTTAAGGGCAATCAATACATGTAGGGAAGGTCACAGCCATTTTCACTCAGTGTCATTAGAAAACAAGACCTGCCTTCTCTGATTAGTATAATTAGTGTCATCAGCCCTGTTTTACACTCAGTTTCAACTCGTATAAACTCAGTTTACAGGATTTCATCTCCAGCCAGTGTGTATGGGGATGTCTGTGGTGCGTTTAAGGAAACTACGGATTTTGTGGCGCGTTTAGGGAAACAACAGATTTTCACGCATTTCTGGGCAAATGGTTAATTTACATCCGGCGAATCACAGGAGAGATTGTTACAAGTGCAAACAAGAGATTCTTTTAGGAATAATCGCAATGAGAGTAACAATCCTGCGCTTGTTTCGTGTAAACATCTGTCCTGGCTGCCGACACAAATGCTGATCCTGGCTTTATTCCGAATATAAAACACGCGCACACCAAAACTGAAGCTGAACATCACATTAATATCATTTATACGCAGCTTGTTTACATGAAATATTAAAAAAAACTTCAATATTGCCTTTGCAAGTGTGATTCTTTTTAAAACATAATTGTTTCATCGTGTTCTGATAAAGCCGCTTTATTGATGACAGTGACAGATGAGGACGGTATCAAACAGGACGTACCAGTTCTTGCTTCAGTCGCCTCAAACACGCGTCCATGTTTCTGCATTCCGGTTTGGCCATTAAATCATCAACCGATTCACTCGAAACCCAGATATTTCAGCAGAACCGTCTGTCTGGCATGTCTGTCCCGATGCGGGGAGAAGGAAAACAACGTTCGCGTGTCGAACAGCTGGACCTGGAGATGCGCAGATCCTGCGGAGGAATGCGCGCTAGAAGCGCAACGACGCTCAGCTCCTGATTAAAAATACGCACACATAAAGTATTGATGAGAGAAATGCGTAGGCTCCAATGATGACGTTACTCCTGTGGTTGTATGAGCAAAGTCCGTGCGTGTGTTCCGCCAAGCAGCCGCGTGTGTTGCCTTTCCCCACTATCTCGCTACCTCCCATTCAAGAGCAGCGACTGCGTTGCCTGTTCAGCTCCCTCCAATGAGAGAGCGTCTCAGGACATCTCAGTTAATCCAGGCTGAAACCAAAAACCTTCATTTACTGAGCCGTCCCTGAGATGTGAGCTGACACAGGTAATAATATCCAGTAATATCTCGATGAATCAAAAGTAAACAGCCACACCGTTTTAAAGGAATATGTGCTAGTCTGAGGGAGAGGAGCTGATGAAGGTTACCTTAAAGAAAGCACATGTGTCATAAATGGGCCATATGGGGAGAGTTTCCTGGCCACCATCACTGTGCTCACAGAGGAAACACCTGAGTCCAAGGCTTTTGTTGCAGAGCCCGGATATTTTATTAGCAAGGGAAGGAAGAGCTGCTCAGACTGAGACCGAGAGAGCTGTTGCTCACTCCCTCACTCACAACACATTAAGAACAGTTGACATTTCTATACGATAAAAAGACAACTGTGGAAAATATAAAGAAGTCTGAAGAGTGCACCACATCACAGCGTTGCAGGAAAGACAGCTGAGAGAATGAGACGTCGCAGAGGTGAAATGTGCCACAATCAGGATGAAACAAACAGCTCTGACATGTTTCTGTCATCAGACAAAACAAAAACTATTTCATTTGAGGCTGACGTTACTTGAAGTTAGCTGTTAGCTTAGCTTGATGGAGACTGACCTCTGACCTTGGGTCACAGGAGGGTTCACACCCTGTGGGCAGCTTCCTCAGTGGAGTGAACCTTGGAGGAAACCAGACTGTGACCAGAGCCTCTGACACTGGTGCATGCTGGTTTAACCTCAGGAGACACAGGGCAAAGGTCAGGGGGAGGGGCTGCGCAGGAGTGAAGCCACACAAATAAGCATCAGTAGGAGACAACAGAGAAGATCCCCACATCATGCTCAACAACAAGAAAAAAGATGCACTTTGACTCAACCTGAAATAACACGCAGGACTATTCACGACAACGTTATTCTTATGCTATTTTAATGTTTTAAAATTTACATTTAAAGAGGGTACAAAGTAGTAGCTGTAATCATTACACATTTTATCAAATAATCTCATAAATTAAGGAGTCATTAAAGCGAAGAAGCTCAGAAAAGCAAATCGCGAAACTGGATTTATTAGTTATCATGAAGTCCTCTAAAACCTACAGCGTTGTGGTTCCATCTAGCGTACAAAGGTAAAAACACGGATTTTAATAGGACATGATTAGTCCACAGTCAATATAGGCCACAATAATTTCAAATACTGAAAATAATATGATTATTTTAACCCAATATTTTTGCTGCTGACTACTGAATGCTTTCCAGTAAAAGCCTTTTATTTACTTGAATGTTGGAGGCTTAAACATGAGGTGCTGCCTTGTTTTTCATCCTTGAAAACTGGAAAATGCCACTCCCAGACTGCATTTCAGCACTCTCTGAAAGCATGTTTCAAAATATATGACAAAATTCAGTATAATTTTACGATTGTTTCTGTTTGATTGTTTCTCACTCGCATCTGGATGGTGCTGCTGCACAGTGAGAATCACCTTTTTTCATTTCTCCAGCGCACTCAACACCATCCAGCCACTTTTGCTGAGAGAGAGGCTGCAGACGATGATGGTTGACTTACCCACGGTCTCCTGGGTTACTGACTACCTGACAGACAGGCAGCAGTTTGTCGGTGTTGGCGCTGCTCTGTCTGATGTGGTGGTGAGTGACGTAGGAGCCCCGCAGGGGTCTGTGCTGTCTCCATTCCTGTTCACCCTGCACACCTCAGACTTTTAGTCCAACTCTGAGTGGGCCCACCTGCAGAAGTTCTCTATAACTCTGCGGTGGTTGGGTGTATCAGTGGTGGGCGGGAGGAGGAGGACAGAGCACTGGTGAGGGCCTTTGTGGAGTGGTCTGGGAGGAATCACCTGCTGCTGAACATGACCAAGACCAGGGAGATGGTGATCGACTTCAGGAAGAAGAGGACGGCCACAGAGCCCCTGAGCATCCTGGGAGAGGTCATTGAGGTGGTGCAGGACTACAAATACCTAGGCGTGCACAGACATTAAACTGAACTGGAAGACCAACACTGAGGCTGTATACAAGAAGGGGATGAGCAGACTCTACTTCCTGAGGAAGCTGAGATCCTCCGGCGTATGCAGCAGGATGTTGAATATGTTCTACCAGTCTGTTGTTGCCAGTGCTCTGTTCTGTGCTGTAGTCTGCTGGGGAGGCAGCATCAGAGCCAGCAACACCAACAGACTGAACAAACTCAGAAAGGCTGGCTCTGGTTGCTCTGGTTTTGTCTGATTGGCTGTAAACTGGACACAATGGAAGCTGTGTTGGAGAGGAGGACACTGAACAAACTGCTATCGATTCTGAAAACCCTGACCAGCCTCTCCACCCACCACAAGAAAGGCAGCGGAGCTCCTTTTTTAACAAGACTGGTTCAGCTCCGCTGCCACAAGGACAGATGTAGGAAATCTTTCCTGCCCAGTGCAATAACGCTATTTAAGACCTCCGTCTGAATGAGACTCTCAGCTCTCATGCTGAGAGGTGCTCTGTCTGTCTATGTACTTCCAGTTGTACATTTTCTCCTTTTTATGTTGCACATTTGTTTGGTACTTTCTAGTCGCACATTTTTCCATGTTGCACTTTTTGCACACTTAGTGTTTGTACATTTAGCTTGCTGTTATTTGCTGCAATTTGCCACACTGGTTTTAGCCATCTTTCTGTATATATTATTGTAGTTATTGTAGTTGCTGATGGTTACTTTTGTAACAAGCAAATTTCCCATGTCTGGGATTAATAAAGTATTTCTATTTCTATTTCTGAGTCCATTAAACAAATATGTTGTTTGACATCATCTGAAGTAAATACACACAAAACTACATCATACATTTTGGATTTTAAAGAATGAAGAGAGTCGGTTATTAAGATTTTAAGTTCGATCCTAAGCTGATGTATCACCACAGGAACATATTTAAAAGTACATGTCAGCAATACAGACAGATCATTACTAAGATTAAAAATGCACTTTTATCTGCACTTCTTCTCAAAACACATCATAAGGGATTTCTTTTAATACTTTTTTAATCAAGCAGACAAATGCATGAATCAACACTGAAAGGTCCAAACAATTCAGCAGAACAGAAAACTGTAACAACATGCACTGTGTAGCACTACACAAGGAAAAAAAAGGCAGACTGTTGTGGTAGATTTTAATTTCCATCTCACGCTCCATATTCATAGTAACAAACAAAGTGAACACTGTAAACACAGCCAACAGACAGAAAAGCTCAGTTCAAAAAGAGCAATAGGAAACAACACAAACAGCAGTTCCAAAAAAAAATGTCAGCCTCACAATTTCTTTTACTGTTAAATCCGTCATATGATAACGATATATGATCACCAGGCAGGAGTCACACTGTGGGACATGTGCTTTCTTCAAACATGACAGTAACATGTATGAAATACAGTATCAGCAGCTGAGCAGTTGCTCCAAGAGCATGGTCAGAAGTTATCTAAAGGGTTCACTTTTCTTTTTTTTTAAATACAGCAGTTTTTGAATCATGACAAAGGACAAAAATGCAACACAAAGTATACTGAAACAGCAAAAACATTTTCACATTATGATCAGAATCACATATACTTAAACCATAGATGCCACATCAGAACAAAGCAAAACAGAACAAAGATAACACTTTATACAAAGAAATTAGAACACACATCCACAAACTATTCAGAAACACCAGGCAGGTTTCAATGAGCAACAATATGCAGCATAATCAATAAACACATTTCTGGCGTCTTTGCTGCCATCTTGTGGCCATTAATGGACCGATCATGGGAACGATCTGATTAAAAAGAAATTTCTATTTACAGATAGAACTTAATTTAGGACCCGTTCTGCATCAGTATCATTTTAGCCTATGTTTTAAGTCACGTGTTTTTCCCTCAGATTATGTCTCCCTGATGAATCTGATAAAATTTGATGCCATTCTGATTTAATCCACAAAGCATTTACTCATTGTTCCACAAGTGTACTTATAATGTCACTTATAATCCAGTGCACTCAAATTTTCATGCTTGTTTACTAACATGTTTTTAAATTGATACATATATTTTTCCAGACTCAGCTTTCTTGCTGTCTGTTAAATGCGCTACAGTGGCCATATCACTAGTTTTGCATTATTATGATCAAAAATACCGCAAAGATGCTGTCAAAATTTAGTTTAATGTGGAGCAACCACGGAAAATAAACCAACACAGTTCAGTCTCACAATTTTACACATTATCACAATATCACGTCATTGCTGGCAGCTATTGCAGCTTTTCAAGTGTTGTGTTGAAGAAAACAGGGGTTTTACCTTCCATTAAAACTCAGTATGTGTAGGATGAGCGAGCAATAACACAAAAAAGATCAATGGAACTCAAGCAAACACAGGCAACAGGCTTCTCTACCCTCCGAGGCTTCTCCAACGATTTCACCTTTAGCTTACTTTAAATGGTGATGTTGTGGTCCGACAGCAGCATCTGCTGATGTACCAATGTGCTAATTATACAATGTCTTTCTCACAGTATTGCAGTAAAACTACTGCTGTTAGAAACTATAAGAAATGCAGCGAATCTGTCCATATCTACAGTACATACATGACACAGCCACTGTTGGTTCTCTGCTCTGCCGACCCTCAGCAATGCTTCCAGGTCATCTGTCTTCTCTACAATGCCCACCTGTCTGGAGAACAGCTCTCTTGCTGCTGACCGCAGGGACAGGTCATGGTGATGTGCGCTGCTTCCACTCCTTCATCACTTTTTCTTTCTCAGAGTGACGCTGAAAGTCACAGGGCCGAGACTTTGACGATGCCAACCCCGGCTGAGCTCGTGGTGGTCTGGATGCTTGGAGATGCGGCGTGGCTCAGGAGAGCGGGAGGTCTCCTCTGCACAGGCCCGTGGAGGCCGTCCCCATCGGGGCTCAGATCCGGTGGTGCTGGGAGGCTGATGATCGCCGTGGTGATCCGGCCGCCTTTGCAGTTGATCCTGCTGCTGTTATCCAGCTTAAGGTTCAGGTTGGAACGACCAGACAAACTAAAGTATAGAGAAAGAGAGGAAAAGATCACTTATAGACCAAATATATGGTTAACCACGACACTAAGGTACTTAATTCCCTCATCAATTCTAATCTAATTTTAAAAGCACAGTCTCATTGAAACATGCAAGAACACCAATAACAGCAAGTTTTAAAAATGAGAAAACTAATTAGAAAACCAACATGAGCCAGCAAATGAAAACCCCCCTTGTCCACCTCTCTTTCCACTTATTGAGTTGGTGGTTTCTACCCCTTGTAGAAATCGAACTGGTCTGGAAGCATTTGAGGTGGCCCAGTAAAGCCTGGTGATGCATGTTCTATACATCCAAGCGCCAAGGTTTGGAAGCTCTTTGTCGTCAACTAGTGGTCAGACTGTAAACTACATCAGTTTGGGGCTGGACTGAATTCAAATGTTCAAAGTGCAAAGTTTACTTGTGCTTTTTAAAAAAAATAATATAAGAGATGTGCTGATGAAGTTAAATGATACCAATGCGGTTGTTAAAGTCTAAAAAGAAAGAGAGAAAGAAATGACTAGTAGAAGTTTAAGCTGGTCTACTTTTTTGACCTTGCAGTGTGTGGGGCCAGATCACCACACTGTATGTGGATGGCGCTGAGCTCCTGCAGGGGGTCCTGGTGGGTGGAGGGCAGGCCGGGGTTGGGCAGCGGAGCGTTAGCATTTCTTTTTGCCCTGCAGCCACAGCAGCCCAGCGCGGAGCCGTCTTGGCTGGAAACGGAGGGACTGCGGGACGGGTAGGCCTGCAACGCCGTTTCTAAACAGTTCTGCTCGTACATCTGCTCGTCCACAAACTCATGAGCCTGCAGAGGGAACAGACAGGGAAGACCAAATTAACCAATATAGAATCAAACGTTATGAGAATTCAAGCAAAAACCAAGACTAAGGAGCAGACTAATACATCAAGCTTTTTAAGAATAAGTGATTATTCTATTGTAATTATTGTGGATTTTGTGTGACTGGATAGCCTTCTAATGCTGTTATATTTTAGACTTTCCCCCCCCTAAATGTAGGATTAAAAGTAAGATGACGTGTACCCACAGTGGTTTTCTCCAGACAGTGCAGCAGGTGGTGGTGTTGACTTTCCAACAGAGAGAGAGATTTATTCAGCTTCTGCTCATCTTCCTCTGTATCCTTGTGAAGCAAAACACACACACACACACACACACACACACACACACACACACACACACACACACACACACACACACACACACACACACACACACACACACACACACACAATGCATTAATATCCATCCATCCCATCCATTTTCTGTACCTGCTTTATCCACACTTGGGTCGCAGGGTCTGCTGAAGCCTATCCCAGCTGTCAAGGGGCGAGAGGCGGGGTACACCCTGGATAGGTGGCCAGCCTATTGCTGGGCTCTGCATTAATATCCTACATTATATATGTAGCATATTTCCGTGTTCTCTTTGATTCCTCAGGCTTCTCCTGAAATGTTCCCTCAGGAACACCGCTTGGATTTGTTCCATTGTGTGATTGGTTATTGACACAAAAATGGGAGAACAGCAACAGCCGAGGATAAGAAAGAGAGGGGAAAAAAGAGTAATGAAACCACTTTTTTGGTATTTCTCCAAAAAAGGATTGGTTTCAATGCTCAGAGTCTATTGCAGCTTAGTCTCAAACTAGTCACAATAGCCAAAAAGCATCAAAACTGGAAACAAATTAATTTACCCCCCTGCAGCGCACATTGTTACTCAAAGGATTTGGGTGGGTGGCGACTCTGATTCAGATTCCAGACACATGAACAATACAGCACGTGGGAACAGGAAAACGCCTTCCAATGTTGCGTTCCAAAGCTTTTCTCATGTAAGCACGCTGACTTTGATGCAGTCGATCTGAACCGTGTCCCTGGCAGCGTTGGCTTCACAGAGGAGCTCTTCATGTCCTAACTCTTTAATGAAGTAAGTGGGGGACATGTGTGACGCCTCTCCTGTTATTTACACTGCGTCCTGAAAGTCATGACAGAAGATTGTTATACATTTCTGAGACTGACATCAGATGGGACAAAACCAATTTAATTCACTTCTGGCTTCATTCGGCTGTTGAATTTGAAAGCTTTAATCTTTGTGTTGTGTTTGGGTCTGCCCTGGGCCCTTTAAAGTGAAAATTACAAATAATTTCCGAAAACCTGCAGCTAACAAGAAAGACAAGAAAATGTAAACCAGAAGATCAGGGCATCATCTCTAAAATTTCCATATTTGAATTAATTTATCCACCTCAGCTTGTTTTTTGTCCCCCTGCAGGCCAGTTTGCAACCATCCACAAGGGCTGTGTGATGCCATCTTTGTTCCACTGCAGCAGTTCTGCTCTTGGCTGTCCAGACTCGACCTTGTGGAGCAGCTGAATTCACAAGATGGTGCAGGAAACCATCGAGTCCACCAGGTCAGAGCAGAGAGACTTTGTGGTTATATTGGATTTTCATGAAATAAGATAAATAAAAACAAAGGAGCCGACAGGGAAAAATCCAGCTGGACCAGCCAGCCGTAACACTTTATGGGCCAAAACACAATATAATTTAATATTCCAAGGTGGATTTAAATCTGGGTGGAAGCATCTCTCTTCTATCTCTCTTCGTATTAAAATGGCGATGATCAATAAACCAAAAAAAAAGACATGCAACAGATGTAATTAATCAAACTGATCATCCTTTAAATTCACTTTTTACTCTGAGACAGTTTTTTTTAATATCTCCATTCACTTCCATCCCTGACTCACGCTGCACATGACTGACAGCACCATAATTTGATGCAGCAGGACTCTGACAGCTTCATCATACACGCGCGCGCACGCACACACACACACACACACACACACACACACACACACACACACACACACACACACACACACACACACACACACACACACACACACACGCACGCATGCAGGTCGCCCAGAATACACAGATGGCATTTATATGATAATTCTAACCACTTCTAGATGGCCGTGAGCTTTCACACTGGACTCGATTAGAACCAAATGGATTTTACTAACCATCCGCAAGGAGGGGAGTGTGTCACTGAAACTAAGAATGATGAACTGGATGGCATGGATATAGGCAATGTAATCATGCATAGAAGAATGCATTCCATTTTTTATGTGCTGACAAAGAAAAGAAATGAAACCAGGAAACATCTACTGAACATGAAATTTGAATTTGTTACAATCACAATGTTCTCTACTCAAAATGACCACACTAACCAGAAGTCAGGCAGAAAATATTTATATTTTTGGCTCTGCTTCTGCGGCAGTGATGGAGGCCATATCAGTGCTGCAGGTTTCTAGAAAAGGAGGAAGGACAGAAACATTTTGCAGCCATCAGGATGGGTGCTATCCGTCTCATCCGCTGACACTTCTGCTCATTGGTGCAGATTGAAGTTTACTGCAGCCTTTTTAAATGCACCATTCATCAGAAGATCCCCAACGGTGCAGGCAGATGAAACTAAATCAGCTACAGATCTGAAACTTGATGACGTTATGTTCAACCTTTGACCAAGGTTTTGCAGTAATGATGGTGTTTTCAGTGACAGTGTCCAGGGGTCCTAGCCCTTTCTTACCGTCAGCTCCAGCAGGTCGTTGAGCAGTCCTTTGCGTTTGCTGTGGATGAAGGCGTTGGCGCTGCTGGATTTAGATATTCTGATCCTGGCCAGTCTGGCTTTCTGGGTGTGGGAAGAAAAGGGTCAGCGTATCAAACAAGGTGGGTTTGAGATAACAGAAGATGACTAATGCCTTGTTTACTGTGGAGAACCGAGGGACTGTGGTGGGTGTTCTATTTATTACCCCAAATTCTGTTTTGGACTTTCAGATGCAGAGGTGTGGTCACATCTACATGACCAAAAACTGACAAACATCAGCAGACTGAAGCTGTAGAAAATGCTGCAAGTTTGCATGCCACACCAGAAGATGGCAGTGTACCACACACCTATAGGTGCATTACTTTGCTCATCATGTAAGCGCCTGTCTGGTCTTGTCATCAGATTATTTTCACCTCTGTGTAATACTTGTTGCCAAAGCCAGACAGCAATAAATTTTAATGTTTTGGTTAGGGGGTTAGAGTTAAAGTTAGGGATTAGGTGGTAGGGTTTAGGGTTAGGGTTTAGGGTTAGGGGTTAGGGGTTAGGGTTAGGGGTTAGGGGTTAGGAGAGGCACGTGAGCAGCCTGCTGTTAGATAAAACTTGACCAATGAGACGTGGAGATGTGAATGTCGGCAGAGGATGAATGAGCAGATGAACTGGGTTCAACACGGAGAGAAGCTAGACTCACCATTTGTATATCAAATAATCAGTGTTTCATTTAGGGACATGGGATAAAACAATGTTGGCAACGGCTCAATTAAAGTATATTAAACTAATTTATCTTTCTAGTTCATGATTTTCTTTTCTTTCTGCCAGGGGCTGAAGGAGCCAAAGTCAGCAAGGTCAACACAATATTCATAGTTTTCTGTTCCCAGCCAGTCTTTTCTATTTTCTCACCGCTAGTGCATGAAACTAAGAATAATATAATTAATGTTTCTTGTTTAAATGCTCAGCAGGAACTTTTGTAGTGAAAACACTGAAATTTTAAAGGCAATCTGTCTGTATTGGAACAATCCAGCATTATGCTGGACAAACGTTTATTACATAATTGTATCTTTTTCTATCAGAATATATTTCATCATATTGGATTGTCTTATAAGTGGAAATTTTTTGTAATTGAATAATTGTTAGATAAAGGATAAAGGATTGGAGCCAAGACCAAAACTAAACAAACCAACAAGCTTAAGTCATTTCTATTCTCTTCATGGCCAGATGGGCATTTTCACGAGTTTAGTTCTTCTGGTGATGCAATTAGCAGAAAACGGCCTAGACCGCAGTACAGTATAACAGACAACCATATATGCTTAATGATAATTTCAGTAATAAGTCTGCTTTTGCTGGTGAGGATGATTGATTTATGACTTTTTAAAAAATCAAAAATATTCAAACTGTATATCCGAAACTGCAGTAACTGTATATTACTAAAAAGACACTTTAAACATTGTGATTAAGTTAGGATAATGAGTAAAAATCCAATTCACTTTTGTTTACCAGCGTAATTAGGAGCTTTCCCTTCAATCTACAAACTCATCAAACATACTTGACTTTTAATATCAGTGGCACTAAAGCCCGAACAAACATATTTTTCTGAAAGAATTGAAGACTTTAACTCTGCTCAGGGTGAAAACCAACCAAACATGCGCTCGAGGCAAAATATACCTGGAAAAGAAATCCTCAATTAGCTCTGAGCAGCTGTCCTCCGCGTTTACAGCAAACCTGCGAAAAGGTCGAGTCTGGTGGGTGAGCGCGCCGAGAGGGTGGTTAACATTTGGTAGTCAGATCTCAAGTGTGTGTGAGACAGAGGGCTCTCCACCACACAAACTGTTCAGTGTTGAAGGAAGCTCTTTTCCTCCGCTTCCTTCCTCAGAGAAGAACACAAAGACCTCATCCCACCACAGCACCCACAGCATTTCAAAGATAAACACAGCACCCTCAGAGCGTGGCGGGGTGTCATTCCACAGCGCTTAATGGAAGGAGCCATTCCTCGAACTCGTCTCAACAACTTCAACTATTTTCTTCTATGAGTTAACTCGACTGAATGTCGAAGCCCCATCAGTGAAGGAGGACAGATGGATGGATGGATGGATAGAAGATACACTTGTTAACGCCTGATAGCGGCGCTCTGCTGTTTGCCCAGCAAAAGTAGATTAGGACATCGTCTGAATATGAAAAGAAGCTCCGCTTTTCTGTGTTTAATTTTTGCAAAATGATTCATCGATGGGATGGATTTTCTCAGGTTTACACGATCCCAGTCTATTTCTGCAGAATAAACGGATTTCTTCTTCTGTTTTTATCTCAATTGCATGAAAATGATGAAGAGAGCATCAAAAGCTTTCCTGACAGCCATTAGTGAACACCCACCTGCTGTTATTACCCAGCACTTGAAGTTCCCCTTCATTCTCATTATCCTCATAATCCTCGAGGACATTTGGAAATCGGGAACGAGCGCTGCTATTGGTCAGACACTGTGCACGTAGGGCACAACAGATGGGGTGCCGGTGCCCCTGTTACCTTCTGAGCGCGCCGCTTGTCGGCCCTCTGGTTCTGGTGATAGATGCGACTGAAGTTGGAGACGATGACGGGGACGGGCAGAGCGATCACCAGCACGCCGCTGAGCGAGCAAATGGAGCCAAAGATCTTACCGGCGATCGTCTTTGGCACCATGTCTCCATATCTGTTGAGGGAAAAGAGGAGAAAAGTGTTGGAATAAGGCGGATGAGAACACAGAAGAAGAAGGCCACCTCAGTGGCCATCTAAACACACAACATATCCTCGACCTCGGAGACCTCACACACTCATTTCTACTGTCTCAAATCCATCAACTCAGGCAGCGCTTGATTTTTTCCCCCACATTAGGCTGCTTGATACACTGAACAGATTTCAGAATAAATGGCGACTGTCCTCTCAAAGGTTGCCCCCCCCGGCTGCATGTATCATCATCAAGATCGAGCTGACAGCTCATGTAGCCTCATTGTGGAAGACAGGCGATCTCATGCTTTTAAATGGCTGAACTTCTGTTCTGACGCCAGAGCTTCTGCAACATGCTGCGCAAAATATATGAGCGCTCAGTAAAGAGAGTAACTCTGGCGGCTGTTTGCTGAAAGACACCCACGTGTTCCTGAGGAGCTCTGTAAATCTCTGTTGGTGCTTTGGAGCGAGCCAGCACTCTCACATAAGCCTGCTGAAGTGGACCTACGTGGACCTAAGAAACCGGAACAGTGTTAATTATCAGACTTTTATTGTTCAGGCTGAAATGGAGCGGCCGAGGGAGCCATTTAAAGTCACCTTCCTCTGCTGCTCTCCTTTCCTCCTCCTTTAACCGTGACCCATCCTCAGTTTCCATCAGGCTCCTAGTAATTGGATTACACAGGTGAATGGCTGCTAACAGGTGGACAGAGGTGAAGAGATAGGACCACTGCTATCTACACAGCTCAGAGTATAAAAAGACACGTCAGGGAGAACCAGGATGTAACCAGGCTGGAATCACTGACCCGATGCTATTGGCCAGGGGAACGTGTAGTGGAACAAGTCATTTCAAACCACAGATGTCTTTGATGACCTTGTGAGAATCCAGACAGAGAAGAACTCTCTCCCCTGGCTGGTTGCCCGCTGTGGTCAGTTTTCTCTCTTCTTCTATGACAGAAAGGCTCTCTGCGACGCTGACCGTGTGGCCCCTGAAGGGAGGCTCTCTGGAGGAGACGTGAGTGGGTACCGCTTTAATCACCAGTCCTCCCTCCTGCTTGTTACCCACAAACTGAAGATCTGAGGGATTATCACGAACCTGGCCTCCTTCTGAGCAAACAAGATCAGGAGGAAAGTTGTTATGTTGGTTAAATCCAGTCCAAAGTGACTTTTTTACTTCAATATTGTTTTAATGACATAGAAGGAGAACAGGACAAGATAATTACACGAAAAAGAAGAAAACTGCAGGCTTCCTACGACGATTTTAAGTAGGAAAATTTAAATGTGTGGTTGCATTATTTGTGTATTTTGATGCATGTTATTAAGGTCATTCAATGACCTGCTGGAAACTAAATCCAGCTGTTGCTGTAGATCGCTGTGAGCGAATTTGTCAATTTATGACTAAATAAAATTCCTAGATGAGCATTTTCATTTTGCCAAAAATATTTTCAGTAAATTCCATTAAGTTGTTTTTGAGCCATCTCTTTCAAAAGAATGCAAGTGGTTGGAGGGAAATTACCAGGCAGCTTTAACCACAGGTATCACGCCAAAGCAGAGAGAGTCCGCGGGGGTGTGATTATTGACAGCTAGATATGCAATAGAGGAAGCCCGACAGTAACAACGAGAAGATTTTGCATTAATCAATTTCACCAGTTACGTCTACACACACCAAACTCAATACAAACCCTTACAGGGAGCACGTCGAGGCAGACTGAATGGAGCTACCAGCTCAGCAGGGAGGGAAGCAGAAATATTACTGCAGGAATATTAAAAAGTGATTTGACCATAAAGCTCCTCCTGCTGCAACACTTTCACACAAATGACTTCACTGCTCACGCTGCTCGCGGTCCAGAGTCATTCTCAGCATTAAATCTCTGCTCTGGCAGTGTTTAAGACTTTACACCTATTAGGATGTGACAGGCTCCATTTCAAAGACAATAGGGAACTTATACAACAACAGTGAGTTTCTCTGTAAAAGTAGCAGTTATATTTAAAATTAGCTCTCATACTTGCTCAGTGCAGATTGATAATTTTCAACCATAAATCTAAATAAATTATTATTCTTATTATTTTTTTTTTGCTAGCAGTTGAAAATTAAAGAAATCAATTCAGGGAGAATTTTCCTAGTCAAGTAGCTCTGTTACTGCACATAAAACCACCAGTGGGCCCCTGGTAGTTCTGTGTTCAGCATAAAAATAAACCAAAAGCAGATTTTAGCGGCTGCATCTAAATGGTGGTTTGAGGCCAAATCAATCAATGTGGTGGAACGATTCCAAGGACGACGTGGTGAGGAACAGCAATCACCAAAATCTGTGCTCACAACCGTAACCACGGGAGCAGCTAAAGGTCGAAAGTTGTGTTTTGATCACACTGTCCTCTGCGTTATTCTCACTGTGACAACATGTACTCCGACTTTAAAACGTAATTGCTTGTTTTGGTGTTTTTCTTGAAGATTGATCACTTGAGTCTGGAGAACCTGAAAACGGTCAGAAAACCCAGCAATGACCAAAGTTAGTGGACCTCAATCACACGCAGGAGTCATCCATCTCTTTGTCTCTGCTCTAGAATATTTCATGTCTTTCTTCTATTCTTTGAGAAACTGAATAAAATATAAAAACAGCTTCTAGTCAGTTTAAATGAAACCATTCAGAATTTTTTTGTTAATGCTAATTACGCAAGTGCAGCCACTGAGGGATTTGCTTGTTCCTCTTAAACTAATGCTTTAACCTTCATTACAACTCAAGAATCCTTGAAATGTATATTTTTGTCTCAGATGTGTATTCATGCGGTGGAGAAAGCAGCCAAGCAGGAGCTGCGTTGTGTGTGTGTGTGTGTGTGTGTGTGTGTG
>BJFM01003438.1:0-21079 GCA_016586285.1 Arothron firmamentum | reverse complement strand
ACACACACACACACACGCACACACGGGCCATCTATTAGTGTTACCTAACCAGGCGCTGGAACAATGACCAGTAGCTAAACTTCCTCGCTTTGTCTGCCTGCGTATAACTTCACAAGAGCTTTCAGACTGTTCTCACACAGACACACAAATACTTGTTTTGTTTCTCACTTTTACACACAAACAGTCTCACAAGTATGTGTGTGCGTAGATGGGTATAAGACGTTAATCAGGCCCGTGATAAACGGATCGTTAAGACTTTAGATGATTGGACATGATGCTAATGGATTCCATTAGCAGCACATTAAAGTGGCAGAACACGCAGCTTGTTGTGCGTTACGGGCTTATCTAAAGGTATACAGAGGACGTACGTATCCATTTTCTGTGCCAGGAACCTATGTCCAAGCACACAAAACGGAGCAGTCATCATAATCCATGACCAAAACAGTTTATCGGAGGCTGAGGGGCTGCGCGGGGTCAGTGAGAAGGGAAGTGTTGTCTGTAAAACTGGAATGGCCTTTCTCACCCTGGACATCCATCAGTTATCTGAACGCTGGCAGCGAATCAGCTCCCACTCAGTTCCAGATGACCCTTTGCTCAAACGAGCCCGAGCCCTCCCGATAAGCGCTCCCGATCCCACGTTCGAGCCTCCATGGAAACGGCTCGTAGGTGTTTGTGCGCCTGACCTCCGGCAGAAGTCCCTTTATCTCAGCAGTTCCATTTTATTGTGAGGGATGTGGTTGGCTGGCGGAGAGACAGGCAGCAACAGGGTGGCTTGATGAGCCTGCCTCTGCCCTGCTGACCCCAGTCTGGCCTCTGTACATTCTCCCACAGACCCCCATTACACCCTTCTGTGAAATATTGGATACCCACCATCTGATAAAGCTGTCAGTGCACATATGAACAAACAAATGGTGGTAAAGCAACTTTTGCAGCTATTCCTGGACTACCCCGTGAGAGTGTTGCTACATCATCACACAAGTGTGGTCTGCGGAAAGCTGGTGAAACAGGCAGATTCCTACCGCCTGCTCGAGATCCTCACCAGTGATGGGAAGAGTTTTGTTTTTGTGCACAAGAATAAGAGGAAATGTTCTCGGTCGGTGCGGTAATGTGAACTCTGCTCCCCGCTGAAGCAGCTTTAAAAGTCCTTACCAGGTATCCGAATGAAGGACCATCCATGACGTGGGTAGAGCGCCATCGCACCGCCTGGGCATCGTGGGTGGAAGCTATTGGCCCTCCTACACCAATCGGACGCAAGTTCGGGGGAGCCGTAGAGGAAACACTCTTTGAAGACTGCGCCCCCTCCGCCACGCGTGACCCTCCACTCGTACTCCGCGCTGCGGTCGGCACAATAACACTCCATGAGAACTGCTGTTACCTAGGAAACCAAAAGACACAATTTGACACAGCTTCCCTCTTCCCTTTCTACAACCACACAAAAATACCACAGGCTGTCCACATCAACACAAACGGATTGAAAATAAATAGCTTTATCAACCCACACACACACACACACACACACACACATACCCTGGGCGCTGCAGCTAACAGAAACTTGGGTGGCAGAAGGGGCTGGCAGGGCCGCAGCGACATCCTGGTAGAGTTTCGACTGTGGATCGTTGCATCAGTGTGTCCCATTATACCAGGCCTGAACGCTGTAAACACCAGATCCTGAAAAACACACACACACACACACCTGCTGAATCAGCACAGGAAATACAGCCTCATGGTAAAAAGTTACATTTCTATAAATTTAAACTGCTGACATATATAAATATGTAGATATAAGTGTTGCAGATAAATCAAGTAAGACCTTCACTGGGCAACATGCCTAAATGTTACATAAAATATTGGATACAGGCAGAAAAATATTATATAAAGCATTTAATAATGCAGCTTTTATGGTTTAGAGTATTATAGAATAAACTGCATGTCTCATCATGTAATCCTTAAAAAAAACACAGTATGCATGCAGTTTAAGTAGAGCACTAGTGCATTAAATATGTTTAAATATGCTTCTATCACCGTGGGACACAACAGAAATGATGGATATACAGCGCCCTCTAAAGGTATAAACTTATATTCCTTCCTGCTTCGTCGGATTTTTTTTTTAATCAATGACAGACACACATTCCATATTAAATTACATTAAATATATGTAAAAATTTAAGCTTCTCCACCAAGGTGGTCAGTAAAAATCTCTAGAACATCTTCAGGGTTGCTTTATCAACTCTTTATCAACTCAACCAGAAGCAGCAGGAAAGCTGGAAGCAACACTGATCCCATCATCACATGGAGGTCAGACGGCACCCTGTGCCAGATAGACACTCCTGCTACAGAAAAACCAGACTGAGGGAAGTTCTGTGGGAGTGGGCTCTCAAAAGGGAGGACCAACACTAAGTTTCCTTCTCTCGCATTTAAAAATATTTCCTAAAACGTCCCTGCTGTCCTTTTCCCTGACCCGCTCTGGAGAGGAAACTAACACAGTCGATTCAGAGTGAGAAAGGCCGCAGACAAAAACACATTTTAAGAACAATCGCGTTGCCCGAAGGGCTGTACAAACTTAAAATTAGACAGAGAAATGAGGCAAGAAACAAAAATGAACATAACAATGATTGCAAGCAAGTGCAAACAGTCTTCTAGCTGAAAATGTGGAGAATTCTTTGGTAGAGTAAAGGATCGACTGCAGCAGTGACCCTGTTGTGAATCTACAGGCTGCAGCTGTTCGTATTCCTCCTGTTTGAATTGGACCCTGCAGTGTGCTGTGTATCCTGTCTCTTTCTAACTAATAATTAGGTTCCCGCGCTGCCAAATAACACAAAAAAAGAGAAAGAATTATGTGCTGTCAGCGCTCAACTGCGCGGCCCGACAGACACAAAAGCATTCGAGGAGAGATGAAAAGGGCCGAGGCGTGGTGAGCTGCCAAGGCTGTTTGATGGGAACAAAACAACACATCAGACGACACTGCCGCAGTGATCGGCCAAGTGGAGAAGTAACGAATGAGAAGAAGACTCTTGCAACGCGTGTACCAGACCGCAAAGGTCATACAGCAGGGTCCCACTTCAATCAGCCATCCAGCCCAGCACCACTGGCCTCAGACAGGGAGCGTCATGCAGCATGAGGCAGGTGGTTTGGATCCTGTGGCTCACCGGGGGACCCGGTTCAAACACCGGGGCGCATCTATCAGATCTGAGCTTCCCTGAGAATTTAATAACACAACACTTTATTTTTCTGCTTCCACTTTCACTGCCAGCAGGAGCTGTGAAGTAACACATGCTGACTTTCATTTCACCATCACTCCTTCTGATTCTAATCTTCTCCATTTCCAGTTCTGTGGGTAAGCGGCAACTATGCGACTCTGGAGTCTTACCTGAAGAACGGGGCTGGTGTGTGTGTTGGGGAAACTGGCGGGTCTGTTCGGCCACAGAATTAAGTCCCAACGAGACAGACATTTACTCTTGGACCGTAAAGTTTCTCTGCTCCCCTGCAAGTCTGCAGACTCTTCAAGGCCGAACAGGCGCTGGTGGTGGAGCCGATAGGCAGCTTTGAGGGACAGAAAAAGGGCTAACCATCTGCAGAAGAACGGGAAAACGATGATGAAAATCACTCAGAAAAGGTGTTTTCTAATTTCTTCTCTGAAGAAACTAAAACCCACCTCACTAAGGTGCCGTGCAGCATGAGATTGGACATCTCGGCTGGTGACACATCGATGAATCGCAGGAATGAGAAGCAGCTTCCTTTGTCATCACCTAAAACGGTAAACACGAAAACGGTAAACAAAACACAGCAGGGGAGAATCTGTCGAGAGCTTAAACGTACCAATCTGCTCACCTTTTCTGTGAAAAAGAGACTGCTGGATGTGGTTTGCAGAGAAGGGAGACAACAGCACCTGAAGAATCCTGAAGAAAATAAAGTCACACATTTGGTTACGGTGCAAAAGAATGTTAGCGTGTTTAATCTGAGTAAGCTGCCAGTGACAGAACCCAGACTTTCCCAGAAGATTCTTTTCCTAAGGTAATTCACAAACGTAAATTCTGTTCAATGCAGGATTGGTTTTTTTTTTAGGATTTTAGGCCAGCTGGTGAAGACGAAGTGTGTCTCGGAGTTTCCTCTTACTTGTTTCTGGCCTGGTTGTGAGTGTGGATGAGGCCGTGTCGGTAGAGGAACTTGGACATGAAGTAGGGTTTAACCGACATGTGGAATGGAGACCGTGTCTCCTGGCGCTCGAACAGGTCTGGGTGATTACACACCTCCACGAAAGCAGACACAGGCATGGCGATTAATGAGAACAGGCAGGAAAATCAGCGTCCCTTAACCTGATTTCTTACCTTCCTGAACTGCATAACCAGGTTCATCAGGGAGGAGGTGGTGCTGTGGGCCTGCTGAGCCGTGCCCATGGAGGACTGCAGCAGATCTTCTATAGAGATCTTGTTCCTCAGGGCCTGATAGAGCAACTTCTGCCGCGAAGTCAGCTGGCAGTAGGTCAGGATCTCAATCTGTAAAAGGAAGAATGCCGTCAGTCTGGGTCAGGGACGGATTCCTGAGAGCCTCCTGTTGGTTTAGGCAGAAAATCTGACATTTCTCTTTAAACGAATCAGATATGAAAACGCTGCACGTCCATTCGTCCGACCCTCCCAGGTCAGGGTTCGCTGGGGTCGGCTGAACTCAAGGGTGAAAAGACACAAGATCAAATGATGCGAAGTACGAAAAGAGAAAAAGAAAACATCCTCGATTGGATTCCTTTTCAAAGCGGAGGCTGTCTGCATGCGTGTAACATGTGGTTCCAGGACACACGGCTGATGCAGCACCACTGCACAGGCCAGATGTTTTCACATGGAGTCAATCAAGTAAATGAATTTGTGCTGCGGGTTCAGGACCCACAAGCATCAAAACACACTAAAACCTCTGGTTGGAGAGTCACACTTAGATGAGGGGAGAATAACAACACGCTGTTCAAACCTGACCGCTAAGCAGACGGGTGAGAGCGGGGAAGGAAAGGGGGCAGCTGGCTGATGGGGAGCGCAAGCGGGTGTGAAGCCGAAAGTGGATGGAGACAGATGTGGGGGAGTCGTGAACCCTGTCGCTCCTCTGACAGACGTGTGTGTGTGCGTAAGAGACACCCAGACAACATCTGTCACGGGCGTCTGCCAGCGCAGCCATCACTCACGGCCGATGGAACGGGGGTGCTTATGGTCGAAAATGGGGGCTCTTGTTTGGCAGTTCAGCACACAGACAAGAGGCTTCACTCCTTTACCTTGTCCGAGAGCTCGTTTTCCACATCCTTCTTGATTCGACGCAGCATGAAAGGCTTCAGGATCATGTGCAGCCTGGAGAGTTGGTCTGAAACACGGTCAGCGATTAGCAACGCAAACTTTCACATGTGGCACAGAGAGAAAAGTGGCCACAAAACATCAGCGGCAAAATTTATCACAGTTTACGGCGCTGTTGCCAGCAAGAAAACAGGAACAAGAGCACTGCTGTCAGCGGTACTCACTCTCGTCAATGGCCGACTTGTTTTCGGCGTGGCTCTCGATGTCCTTGGAGAACCACTCGTTAAACTCTTCGTGGGAATCGAACAACGTCGGCATGATGAAGTGCAGCAGGGCCCACAGCTGACAGACGGCAAGAACACAACTGTCAGCACGTCTGTCGTGTTCACACGCTCGCACAGACGCGCGCGCGTGCAGACAACTCACCTCAGCCATGGTGTTCTGGATGGGTGTTCCCGTGAGCAGCAGCCTGTTTCGACACTGAAACTGCAGCAGGATTTTCCACCGAACGCTGAAATGACAGAAATGATTTGCGAGTGCAGGGAGCATGTTGCTTTCTACCTTCAATTTCTAAGGAACATCACGGAAATACGCATTTCTTTTTTTTTTTTTGAGTGTTAGCTTAATATAGCATGCGCCTTCTCTAACTCAAATGTCGTGTCAGATGGGACGTCTTTCTGTGTGGTGTTAACCGGCCGTTGACCCCCGACCTCCAACCTCGTGAGCGGGCTGAACCAGAGTGGTTGGGTGTTCCCTGTTCGTCCCACCTGACCATTATGTGAGTCATTACACTCATATAAACACATCAGAGAAGCAGCCAGGGGTGTGTTTTCTTAAGATAAGACGGCAGCCCGGCTGACTGTGGTACCTGCTGCTGCTCTTCAGGGCCTGGGCCTCATCCAGAACCATGTACTGCCATTTGACCCTCTGGAAGTATTTCACGTCCTGGACCACCAGCTGGTAGCTCGTGATCACCACGTGGAACGGGGCGTTTTGCGTGTACAGTGTTTTCTGTTCAAATGTTGACAAACATGTCAGACTGATGGGAGGGGAACAGAAGGACATGGGAGAACTGACGAAAACAACTTTACCTGGCTCCAAAATTTACGAATCACCTTGCGATCGTGAGGATTTCCCCAGTACGGCAGCACCTGACACACAAGCAGGCCAAGTTTTAACAGATGCAAACATTTAATTCCACTGACCCACCGCACATTCGCGCTTTCACCCCGGGCTGTGTAATGTCAAAGTTCAGCGATGGCCTCAGAGGAAACGCGCATGAATCACGGCTCCACTCGCTGCAGTAAAATAATGTGAAATGATTCTACCATCATTACATCACTCAGCGACATGCTGGTGCGCCATTGTTTTCAGAGCACAGGAAGCTTATCTTCGAATTGTATAATAGGCTCTTTTCACACCTCATTAGCGAAACAGACATGAGCTGATTTATTTTCAGACTCGGAAAGCAAAAACAACCCCAGCTGATTGTTAGGCATGACAAAGAGTGATGCATACTGCATTCATGTGTGTGTGAGTGTGAGTGCAGCTGCAATATTGATGTGTTTAATAAACAAGAAGGAGCTCGGCCTATTAGAGTCCAGCCAACAGAGCCAAAAAAACTCAGCCACTCAGTGGTCACATTAATAACGATCCTGGAACGTGTCACAGCGCAACACTGCCCCCTACTGCAAACTTCTGGAACACATTTGAATAACAACAGAGATAAGTCATGGCAGTTATATTCAGGCCACCGAGCAAAGCCAGATGATGACAATACATCCCATACTAATCTTGTTTTCGGGATTCCAAAGACAGGATTTCGCAGGTGTTTCCTCCGACACGCTCAGTCAGCAGCGCCCTGGATGCTCACCTTGAATTTGGGCACAAAGCGGCTGAACTCTTGGTGCCAGTTGTTGAGTGTGGATGCGGGAGAGATGATGAGGAACGGGCCCCAGATGTTGTCTCTCTGCAGAACACAGAATACACGTGTGAGCGGCCCTGCCACAGGACGTCCTGGCGGAACATTCCATGCATCTTCCTGCCGCTAACAGCTCAGCTGAAAGCACACATTTGCCTGGAATCGGCTACTTCTGGTGTCAGGGGGCCGAAATATTGTCGCTTCTCAGTTACTTGAAACAATGAAGAAAGTCACGAGGCATCTGATGGAACCCACAGGCAGAAATTTGGGACGAAAAAGGATGCAGGTGCTGGATGTTGGATGTTTTCATTAGTCAGTAACAACAGAAAAATCCAGCGGACCTTCTGGAAAGCTGTTTTTGATGTGTGCACATAGAAATCCCTGAGCCCCGCGCCCTCTCACCTCTGCAAGGTGTGCCAACAGCGCGATGCTCTGGACCGTCTTTCCCAGCCCCATCTCATCTGCCAGGATTCCATTAATTCCCTGCAGGAAAAAACAATAAATGTTGTACCAAAAGAGTGAAAAAGTCAATAACGATCCTGCTCAGGGACCCAGATGTACCTGCTCGTAAAGGTTAGCTAGCCAGTTCATTCCCTTGAGCTGGTAGCCCTTCAGTTTGCCATTGAAGATGGTTGGCTGTGGAATGTCGTCACCTGCGTGGATGGAGGGGTTGGAAAGGCTGTAGCTCTCTCCGAACCCCGAGCCGCTGCCGGAGGATGAGCCGCAGGCTGCATGCAGCGAGGCGCTGCGGCTGTCCTTCGCCTCCTCGTCGAACATTCGCGTCTACAAGAACTCAGAATTAGCATGAATGGTAGAGCGTGTGTTTTTGTGCGAGAGTGTGTGTGTCCATACTCTCTCTTGATGAATTTGGTAGGCTTCCTTGGCGTTCCTCAAGGCCTGGGATTTGTAGCGTTCGCTATCTGCAGCACATAAACCGAATTAGCCAGGTGTCCTTGGCACTTTTATCCACGAGTTGCTGTAACTGGGTTGGTGCATACCGTAGTCTTCCTGTCCCGTGTTCACCATGAGACCTCCTCCAATATCAATCTGTCTCTGCGTCGTGGTGTCGTCCAGCTTCCTTAAAATTTCCTCCTGCGCTGTGTCTCCCTCTGGTCCAGCCACGCTGGCCTTACCGCTCATGAAGTGAGCGTACAGCTCTGTCTGCGTGATGAGGAAATTCAGTTTGCGCTGCTGCCGCTTCGCCTGCCACAGACAAACCAACTGTGAGTTTATGTGATTTACTCCAGACAATCAAACGGCTTCCCCTCCACCTACTTCTCTCATCTCTTCGTCCAGTTTGCGCTGCTCCAAAGCCTCCTTCTCCGCCCTCTTCCTGTGCTCCTTTTCCACCTTGTCGTATTTCTTCCAGTAGAGCATCATCTCTTTGGTCAGCCGGCGAGCCCGAGGTAATGTCTCCTTGCAGTTCTTCTGGGCCTGAATGGCTGCGCGCCGGACTTCCCTCATGCACTGGTGAGCCAGCTGTGGTTTGAAAAATACAGATGTTAGCATTTATTAGCATCACGGCAAGATGAGAAGTTGATATACCTTTTTAGCATTGGTCAGTATCAGGTTCTTAGCTGATGTCTTCTGCTTGATGGACTGAGAGAGGCAGAAAAAGGATAATCAGAACTGAAATTACTCACTGAAAATTCAAAAGTGTGTTTAGTAATAATACTTGAATCACTGGCGCTCACCTTGGGGATCTCCTTCTTAGCGATGGTCAGCCAGACCTTGCGTCGCCGTGCATTCAGTTGCTCAACAGTGAGATGTTTTTTCTTTCCCGCAGGCGGCGGAGCATCATGGGAAAACTTTGCAAAGATTTTGGGTACGTAGGGATGCCCCTCGTCCAACAAATCCCCCTCTCCCCGTTTCTTCTTTTTCTTCACCTTTTTCAGTTTGGCTACAAAATCAAACACCAAGTAATCAACCAACATGTCAGAAGTGTTCAGGATTTCAGGTTTGCGGTGATAATTTCACCCTTTAGTTTCTTCTCGTCTTTGATTTTCTTCTTCTTTGGGCCCAGTAGGTGGCGATGTTGCTCATAAAAGGGGTCATGGGTGGACAGGAGACCAGTGCTGTAGTATTTATACTGGTGAAGCTGGTCACATATGCAGAGAAGGGATACATTCACCACATTTACATGGCAAAATAAGTGAATTGTGACTTTGACTTGTGCGTGTCTGCACCTCTCGGTCAGAGTGGAACTTGCTCTGATGCTGCCTGGAGAAGCGATGGAGCCTCAGCATGTCCTGCAGCTCCTCCCGGGACAAACTGAAGTCAGAGTCGTCGGAGTCTGTGTCGGAGTCGGTAGTGTCGTCACTCAGCAGGATGCTCTGCAGCAAACAGAGGACGGAATGAGACCTGTGAAACGCCGACTTTGTCAGATGAATTTAAATACCTTCAGCCATTTCCTGTTCTTCTTTAACTTGGAGAAGTTATACAGAGTGGATTTATCAGCCTTGTGGTCTGTGGAGTTAACAAATAAAGCATGACATGAATTTGAATCCCCCGTAACAGCGGCCATGTGTAAATATCAGTGAATTACAACTATTTTCTGAATTCTTGGCGTGTCACCTTGAAGCAGGACTCCATTAAAGGGCTTTGCTTCAGTCAGTCCATCCTCCTGCTCACATGGCTCCCTCTTCACACTCAAAGATGAGTGGGGAGCGGAGGAACCCAGGGATAACCCCGTCTCCAGAGCTGCATCACTGTCATCACTGTCGTCGCTAGACAACAATGTAAAGTTAATGCAAGACTGCAGAGGCCCAAGATGTTGTTGAGAGCTGTGCAACGATTTTAGTTTACCTGGGTATGTCTTTGTTGAAGATGGACGACGTCTGGCGCAGGAAACTGTCTAACCTGAGGGCTCTCTCCAGCCGTTGGAGGTAAAGAGGTTTGGCCAAGGTGGAGCCTCCCAATGCCCCAACCTCCAACAGGGCCCCCTGCCCTGATGCCATCGAGCGCAGACACCTCTGCCCAGGAGGGCAACGACTTTTACTGGACACGGAAAACAAAAGTCTGAGCATATCTCTTATATTCACTGGTGCACCTATACAGGGCAGACTATATACTGTATATATACTGTATGTAACATAAACATCAGACCTACCTTCTTGATTTTTGGCTGCATTGATTTTCTCCTGAGGAAAATGATCAGGTAAAAGTAATATAACCCTAAAAAAGAGCAATGATAACCACATAAACAATGATAAAAATTTGTGGGTGATAAACGTCGTGCGTTTATAAGAACTTTATTTTCGTGTGCAATATGAGTTCGACATACATTTAACTCAACCTTTAATACACAAATGGAATATCACAATTGTTGTGGACTGGTGCATACTTTATTTCTCAAGTAAAGTTATCACCCTGGAAAAGCGTGAGCTTACACTTTAGTAAGACTAAAATTAAATTAATGTAACCGCATACTTTAATCGGCTTTACAATTTTAGTTTTTACTAACAAAATAGCCATGGCTTCCAGGGGAAATTTAATTTCCTAATTAAAATAATGCTAATGAAATTTTATAGCTCATATTGGAGCATTTTTATTTATTTATTCATTTATTTATTTTTAAATGTTTAATGTGTATCAAGTTTTACTGAGTTCGCGGTGCGATCGCGATTGTTATATGGTCACCTAACTAGCATAGCAGTTAGCATTAGCGGACGCTTATGCTAATGCTAATGTTTGGGACAGCACGGTGGTGTGTAGCCTGTCAGCTAGCTGCCTGGCTGTAGCATTACTACAGATCAAGGATAGTAAGGGTCAAGGTGGTGGGTAACACACATATAGGCATATATATAGGCAGCCAATATATTATGTGGCGTAATATTTGTTTTTTTAAGTCTTGTTTACAGTGACTACATGACTGCTGCTCTCTTGTAGCCACCACAGACATTAGCTTATCAATTTTGACACATACGTCCTCTCGTGCCGTTAATATGCGGTATTCAAATTGGTTCTGTCTCTTTAAGGCCACCACCTCCATATCTAAACAATGTATTAAGATATGATATTGGCTTAACGGCGAATACATAAACAAGCTAGTCGCGGTGCGGCGGCAGCAAGGCCCTCCGCCCGCGCCGCATCAGCTGTTGTTGCGGACACTAGCAGGGACTCGATTGCCTGGTGAACGAATGATCCCCATGTTTAAATTCTTTCTCCCTCCCGGCCATCTTCCCCCATTGCTCCTTCGCGATAACAACCCCCATGGAGACTCTCACCTCGGCCCCGTGTCCCCCTTTTCGTCTCTCTCTCCACTGCTGCCGACTCTCGGTTCTCTGACTCCAAAATGGCGGTTTGGGTCGCCCAGTGAGTCTTCGAGCTTTGAGTCGGCAGCAACAGCAGAGAGGCGGCCACTTTCTGTTACTGAGAGAGGAGAGACACGACGCCATGGCGAGGATACAGCAATGAACAGGCAATTTAATCAATCACAGATACAAGGACAACGGCCTCTCGATGCCATCGAGACATAATGTTGGCACAATTCCATTAATTTTAAATTTTCAATAACAAAAGTCACTTATCTATAACACGCAGCGTCCAAATCTAAAACAGTCAATCTACTGGAATGTAATCGATTGATCCCCGAGGTCGATTCGTAGTGTCTGCTTACTGCGAAGATTACCGAGCGACGTCTGACGTCATCACACGGGAAATCCGTTTTAGGTAAAGATAGGTAACAGACGTCTCTAATAAAATGAGTTGTTTTTTTTGTTTTTTTTTTTGCTCAGGATATCAAAGTGAACCTACCATATAAAAAAACACGTAACTTTATGGCAATACATTAAGCAGTGTTTTGTGAATGGGTATTTGTGTATTTCATCATACTTGCAGGTTCCAGTGACTATTGCAACGTCTGCAACGTTTACTCCCACATAAATTATGTTTCTGCTACCAATGGATTCATCCATGTTCTGCCCCAGCTGCCTAATGTGCTAGTACATATATTTAATAGATACTGGCCTCTCAGAACAGCTGATTATTGGAAGTACTGTAAGTTGTGTATTTATTATAGTTTAAACACCAAAGCTGAGTGACTACAGTGAACTTGAACATCGTCAGCCATTTGTTAAATAGTAATTAAGATTATAACAGCATGATGCAATGCCCAAGAATCACAGATTCCATATTTCTAGTAGACAAAACAGTGCATGTATTGATCAACAGTGCAGTTAAATCAGATTTTAGGCTTTAAACCTTCTTCTGTAAATATAATTAGATGCTCAGGCACAATGAATCTACTTTAAACCCTTGGAAATATCCCCCCTCACATCTTTTATTTGACAGTGCCATTTAAAATAGCTTGGAAGCTGCATAAAGAAAGATGCAGGCCATACAGATGGTGCAGTGCCAGCGACATAAACAGTACATGGGACACGCTCATTCACAGCCAGCTGGATTTCTCCTCCTCAAATTTCTCTGGGTCAATAAAGGGTTTGTCGATGGACTTGATCATCAGTTCGCCGCAGTAGACGCATTCAGATGCAACGATGTCGTCAATGTCCGATTTGATCTGTTCGCGGCTTGAGACCGCGCTGCCCTTCCCTATGCTGGAGGTGTCTCCTTCGTCCTTGGGGACTGGGCGGTGACGGGACTTTGAGGACTGAGCGGTAGCGGCTAACTTTTTCTGCAGCTCCTCCAGACATCTTTGCTTAAAAGCTGACAGCTGAGGGGTCACTTCCTGAAGGTGAAGTTTGAAAAGTCCATTTTAAACACGGTATTGAAAGGAAACACACCAACAAAAGTGGAACTTCACGGTTACCTGAAAGAGGCAGTCGGAGTGGAACATGTGTCCACACAGGAACAGATAAAATGGCCTGCTGAGTAAAGGGAAGTCACAAGAGGCACACTTTTCCTGGGAATCCACCACGCCATATTTGTTCCTCATGTCTTGGATGTCTTGTCTGATGCGTTTGGCGCTCTCTGTGGCCTCCTCCATCTCCTGCTTCAGCTCATCGATGTGCTGATTGTACTCCTCCAGGGAGCCACAGATTGCCTCCTGGGGGAAAGGGGCTTTCGTTAGACTTATCTGTGTAATCTGTCAACACGGTCGGATGGGACTCCTCTGCAGAATATATTTTAATATCAAACAATTACAAACCTTAAAATGGTCAATGGTCACAAAGTCTGGAAAGAAAGGGAGGATGTCTTCAATTTTAAGCAGGTTGCAGCTGGACAGACAGTTCATTGCCTTCTTCACGTCTTTCTCCTCCTGCACCACGTGGCGAGCGATCTTCAGCCACAACTTCTTCTGAAGCTCCTCGTCATCCTCAGGCAGGTCGACACAAGACTTAGCCAAGTCTACATCCACCTGTGGACAGCGAACACATCGCAAGTGGGCGTCATTTCTCGAAAATCTCTTGTTCCAGGATGAACAACAGTATTTATATCATTTAGTGCCGATTCCAATCCAGTGCTTGACTTACTTGTAAGGCAAGGTCCACAGCCTCTTCGTACAGCTCCATTATCCTATAGACCAGCACGCAGGCCCGTAGGTATCCATGTTCAGAACACAGCCTGAGGGCGTACTTCAAGTCATAGTGGATCTCTGAGGCCTGCGTGCCCGCTTGTTCCAGGTACCACAACAGAGAGTCTGGCTTGTATTTGGCATAGAGGGACAGCAGGTAGTTATGTATGGCCTCCTCGGTCACGGTCAGCTCGTACACGCAGAATTCGATGTAGCGAATGGTTTCGCTGATCTGCTGGCTGCTGCCCCTCTGGCTGTAGTTCATCAGAGCCGGGATGAGCTTCTTTGGGTCCAGGCGCTTGCCCATCTGGACCCACGCATCCACTACTTTTTTGGGAATGTGCTGCATGAGGACGGGGGAGAACTTGTAAAACAGCTTGGGGTCGCAGTGCTTGGACAGCACGCCCAGGGCGGCGCCGTAGTCATCGTGCTGGCAGTAGTGGGATATCACTCTCTCGTAGTCCTGCATGACCACCGAGAAGTAAACCATGTCGTCCACGTTGCCGTGACTGGCCAGCAGGTCGTAGATGGTGCTGCGGTTGTTGAAGAGGCACTCCTTGTGTTTGGGGTTGCTGAGGAAGCTGCAAAATTCGTCACGGGTCTCCTGGAAGATGATGGTGTTCCCGTCGCTCTTCAGCTGGCCCAGCCGATTCAGGTAGAGCTCGGACAGCCAGGTGACCAGCAAGGTGATCTGAGTCCTCTCATTCTGTTTCAGATTGTTTAGTTTTTTGAGTAAGAACTCCTTCAGTGCTTCCTCTTGTTTAGCTTCGATGAACTTTAGAGCTATCTCCTCAAAATACTTCTGCGTTAGTGCATAGCATTTAGCGCTCTCCAGGTATCTTTTGTTCTGGAAGCAGTGCTCGGCCTCCTTGGCCAGCACCATGTCCATGCACTCAGGCCGGTCGCGGCAGTACTCTTTGGCCAGGTCGAACCTATTCATGCTCATGTACATCTGCCAGACGTCCCTGGCCTCGCGCTGGACGTGGTAGCGGAAGACGGCCCGCTCGGTGTAGATCCAGACCAACCCGCCAACCGGATCCTTGATCATCTTCTTCAGAGTGCCAGATTTATCTGGGAACACATCCTCGTATACCACCTCTCCGTTCAGAGTGCAGATGGCTTTGACACGATCGTGGAGCAGCAGCAAGAAATGGAACTGTGTCAGCACAATGGAGATAGGCTTGTTGGCACTAATGTCAATGTCAGAGGTGTACTCCCACACCTGCGTGCAACAGGAGAACCAAGGACCATATAAATAAAGAGATTACCGTACAAAATGGATATTTCATCCAATAAATAGGGAATGGCACACACTTACTTGCACATCGCTCAACAGTGAGTTGGGTCTGACAAAGTCTAGCTGACCATAAAGAACTCCATTTCCCATCATCCAGGCGAACGCCTTTGGGAGGGTGCGAAGCTTTGAGGTGTAAAAGGTGATCTCGCTGTAACCCATGTTGGCTGGGAACTCCTGGAAACTGGGCAGCTGGTCCTGGTTCTGGCTGAAGATAGAGCTGAAGCACTGCTGCTCAGACCCCTCCGCCACCTTCCCCACAAACTGGAACAGGCGTTTGCGGGTGGTGGCAATGATGTAGTCCTTGTTTTCCAGGCCGCGCTCCACCTCCAGGCAGCAGACTGGTGCAGGATTACCGTCCTCCTCCAGTGAGTGGACCTGTCCAGAAAGGAATCAGAATCATCTAGCGTGCCTTAAACACCGGCGGTAACGACTGCACGTGCTCCGACCTGTCTGAAGTACTGGTCTGGATTGGTGTTGAACAGGCTGCCCTCAGCAGCAGAGATTTCAGCCTCAAAGATGATGCCCTGACTGGTGCCAACCAGGATGGGTCCCGTGTTGGTCTCGTTGCCAAACTGCTTGTTCCAGCCCACACACTCGATGAGGTGGCCTCTCCAGCGGGACAGACTACGCACCTTCTGTGTGTTCCTGTTAAGATACAGACACTCTCTTGTGCTCAAGCTGATGAGCAGATGTGAGCCTGTAATATGGAGAAGACGGAGGAGGATGTAGATGATGTTGTCACCAAATCAAAAGCATACTGGTTCATCACCGTTTTACTTGTTTCAAAACAACAGTACAACATATATAAAATCTTGTCTCCAAATAAATTGCGAATCCTTGTATGTGATTGAATGTGGGGATGCTGAATGTTTACTGGGTTTTTCTCACCAGTGGGGTCCAGGAAGAGTCTGTGGACTGTGCTGTCATCTTTTCTTCCCAACTCGATCTGATTCCGTTGATCTGGCTTGGTCAAGTCGATCCTGCGTGGAAAAGAATCGGCCAAATTAGCATTTCTTGGCTACAACAAACAACGTCTAACAGAAGATGGGTGTATATATACTTTTAAGCTGAATTGTGATAGTTACCTCAGCAGGCTGTCCTTTCCTAGATTCATACAGAGCTGATTATTGCAGACAACGAGATGATTTATCTTCTCTGGTGGGCTGAAATCGACCCTCTGCTTGTTGAATATGGGTTTCTCTTCTTCGAGTCTAACATTGACAAAACCTAAAAAAGGGACGTATTCAGTGTCAGAATGAAGTCTGCAATAGAAATTGATTATATTTGACGTTCTAAAAGATAAGACGAAGGCTCATACAAAGAAGGGCGGCTCACCTGTATGCGGTATCCCGACGTTTGTGTTCGATAGGCGGCTGTGCCGCTGAGCACTTTTGCTGGTGTTTTGCGAGTCCTCGTACTCGTCCAGAATTGATGCCATGACAGAATGAAGCGTAAATCACCTTATTTCACCACCTATGAATGAATAGCGCAGTAGATAAAACGACTGTTCTCATCCAAATTCTGAAGCTATTTGTGTAGACAGCGAATTAAGTTATTTATTCGAAGTCCCCAGCAGGCCTTCTTCCATACATTCATTTAAACCGAAACGTTGTATGTAAACCCCGGCGTGATATTTTGGTATGCACTGCGAAAAATATTAAAATTCAATCATTCACACAACAGCTAGCTTAGCTTTCAAACGCACAACACAGGGAGGACACGAGAATCAGGTGACGAGTCATGTGATCATATTTGACGCACTAAATTATTTTGCCACTGGGTGGCGCAGTTGGCCCAAATTTAGAGATTATTTTTATTTAGCGATGGCGTCCGTATAACCATTTGTTTTCTACTCACAAATATTACTATAACTGACGCGCCAGACTGATATTTTTATTTATTTTACGCGTCTTTCTTTACAAGCCAACAGTTTGTATCTACTATTGGATTAAATAATGGACAAATAACTTCAAAGTAAAACAAAATCTTCACAAAAAACCTACCTGAGAGCTTAAGCGCTATTTGACTATTGCTGTGTGCCTGTGCAATGCCAATTTTTAAAGTCAGAAATCTGTTGTTATCATCAAATTATGGTACATTTGCCGAGTTCCAACAAATTGTACTTCCATAAAACGCTGTGCATTTGAAACACTTTCACTTTTACTTTAAACACCTTGTTATTGTTTTGGGGGGTTTTTTTGGTTTTTGGTTTTTTGAACCACTTGCCGTTTTTCTTGCATGCACTTTTACTTCTGCTGCAGGAGCGTTGAGCAAAAACTGTTGCGCTTTCTCTGTGGGAGTGTTTATGTAAATCACAACCAGTCTGAGCACAACCCTGAAACCCTGCAGATAAGTACTGTCCCACACATGCTGCCCGACAGTCAAAGCAGAGACGCCCGTCCGACTGTGAGATCCGTCAGAGCTGGAGAAGAGTCCGCGTTCCTCCACTGTCCTGTTCGCCTCGACATGCCACCTCAGATGGATTACTTCTACCACGAGTCCCGCGTCCCCTCCGATTGTGGACTGACCCGGGAGGACGAGCTGGACCCCGATGTCATCAGCTGCATGCTGGTCGGGGACGGAGCCGTCGGGAAGACGAGCATGATAGTCAGCTACATCTCCAATGGATACCCGGCAGAGTACCAGCAGACGGGCTTCGACGTCTTCAGCGGTGAGACATCAGCCATTTTCAGCAGGCTTAAAGTCAAAAAAAATAATTTGTCAGTAATTCACTAAATACTGTTTTTCACAGGTCAGGTCCAGGTGGAAGGATCTCCGGTCAAAGTTCAGCTTCTGGACACTGCTGGACAGGTAACACACGTTGATCTCAAACATGTCATTTCTGTCGGTTGTGACAGTCATCATTTTGCTTTGTTTTTTAAGTTTGAGCAAACAAGTTCAAATTTTTAGAAATTTTGTTTTTATTATTTTTGGGAAATAAGCCTTTATATTTAGCATTTTGGGATCTTTTTGATTTTTTCTTTAGAGCACGAGCAGAAAAAAGCTATAAAGTTAATTTTATCAACTGATCCAGGAGATTTATTGCATTTTGCAGTTTTTTTTTGGACGTTCACGTGAGTTGAAACATGATGTCACAAACGTTGTTCCATCCAAACGTGACTCAGTGATGATATCGATCCCCAACTGTCCCTCTTTCCTCTCCGTTTCGGTGACTCGGCCCTTTTTCACTCATCCTTCTATCGGAGCCTAACTCTCTGCCTCGCTTCCATCCAGGAGGAGTTTGATGAGTTCCGAGCGCTGTCCTACGCCCACACCGACGTCTTCCTCCTCTGCTTCAGTTTGGTCAACCCCACCTCCTTTCACAACGTCACCAAGAAGTGGGTCCCAGAGATCCGGGCCCACAACCCGTCCTCCCCCATCGTTCTGGTCGGGACCCAGTCGGACCTCTTACTGGACGTGAACATCCTCATCAACCTGGACCGCTCCAACGTCAAGCCCGTGCTGAGCTCCCGGGCCCGGAGCATCGCCGAGAAGATCAGGGCGGCCGACTACATCGAGTGCTCCTCCCTCACGCAAAAGAACCTGAAGGAGGCCTTTGATGCGGCCATCTTCGCCGCCATCAAGAACAAAGCACGCAAGAGCAAAAAGAGGAGGTTCTCGGACAGGCGGATGAAAGCCTTCTCCAGGTGCAGCTGGAAGAAGTTCTTCTGCTTCATCTGAACTTCTCGGCGTCGTGGTGGACGAAACTCTTCCGCAATTTAATTTATTGAAGATTCGGGAAAGGAGCCCAGTGAGGGTCGGAAGCGGACGTGCACGGAGGCGGTGGGAATTCGGTGTCCGTCTCAGTGTTTTCCTCCATGCTGGGAGAGCGCACCAGTCCAGAGAAACCACTGGGATGGTGGAGGAGCGGAGAGAGAGAGATCAAAGGATCAAAGGCACCAGGGCTGTTTTATGCACTTCAGTTTTTCCAGTTTGGACTTTTGTGTTTGGCCTCCGGAGACATTTAAGCTTTAATATGCAGTCGAAGCAAGTCGAACTCCATTTTAATGAGGGAAACACTGGTTTTTATTTCAATATTGGGTGAACAACTGTTGCTTAAGAGCAGCTGGTCCCATTTTTTTTAGAAGAAGAAGAAGAAGAATCAGGTGTTTCTGGCCATAATTTACACAAAATAGTCCTGTTCCAGGGGGGGGTTCTGATCAGCTGGAAGAGAAGGCTTCCTGAGAGTGACAGAGAGCGTTGGCTCCGTGTTTGAGCTGGGGCGTCACCTCCCTCCCTCCCTCCCTCCCTCCGTCTGACGACGCCGGCCTATTGATATGCATCAGCTGCACGTCCCAGTTGCAGCGCAGAGTCACGCATTCTTGCTCGACTGTGAAGACTTCCCAGTCTGGTTTGGCTTGATGCTCCCTGCTCAGGCGGCCACCCTCAACACCTCTCAGCGGGTCCAGGTTAATTAACGGAGCTCCGCTGGAGGAGCCGCTGCTGGAGGTGCGGATTTCCCTCCTCTTGAGTCTCAGAATGCTGAAGGAATCTGTTTGGAAAGCCTCTTATCTGAGGTGAAAGGTTACTTTAGTGTGGCGACCAGAGGCAATCTTTGACTTTTTGTCCCCCAGCTCCCATCAATCTGTAACGGCGAGGGCTCTGCAGGAGTCCTCCTCCACCCACCTCCATCAGCCCAGCCCCCTTGTTCATTTAAACTCCTTATCTCCCCAAATGATGATCTTTGCAGCATCAGAACTGCCTCCGTGTGAATGTAAAACAGTCATTTGTACATAAATGTGCATAAAAGCCAGCAGATGTGCTGGTGCTCCGTGCTTCTTTACGCTTCTTATAGAAGTCAGATTAATCTGTTTGTTAAAACAGATCATGTTTGGTGAGACCTTCAAAATAATGAGCTCCAACAAAACGTTTGTATCTTTGTCGATATTAACTGGCATCGTTTTCTGTGTCTCTTTGTTCAGTTTGAACAATGAGGTCCAAATAAACTGAGCTGAACACCTAAAGGCTCCTCTGTTGTCGGGGTGGCGGGGACTCTTTAGCATCCAGGGGAGGCGGGAAAGCAAAGCGGTGTGAACTGCTCTCCGCGGGGAGTCTCCACTAATCTGACTCTCCACTCCAGGTACTTTTCCTCAACCGGGTCTCGGGCCACACATATGATAAGTGAGCTCTGGCTTCCAGCCGTGCCCCTGCTGAAGGAATTCTAATGGAATCCACATGAATGCTGAGGGGTTTGGCAGTGCCACGCCGTGACTGATGGCCCCCGTGTCTCTCCACGTGGTCCCACACGGGAGAGGGGTGATTAAATCTGACACTTCGACCCATCGCCGGTTCTGTGAAGCTGCCCGAGTCTGGAAAATTACTCAGACAGAGTGGATTTGCTGTGTTGGGGACTGAGTGGGTGAGTCAGAGACGGAAAAACAAAAGCTGGGCCGATAAATCAGCAATCTGTTAGCAATTAGTCAGCCTTCCATCACGTGGTCACGGGGTTCTGTTTGCGGGGCTGTTAGCAGCGGGTCACTGCGGGACAGCCTTCACCTTGAGAAGAAGGATGACCTCAGAAGCAGAGGTCGCGGAGAGGAGCGAGCGCTTTGACATCCGACATCAAATTGTGACCTTTTGACTCCGGGACCAGTTGCTGCTCGCCGAGCTGGTCCGGGAGGCTCGGGACGACGCCAAGCGGGAAATGAAAAGCAAACACGGGTTTCACCTGGAGGGGGACTTGTCAGACGCCAACGTTGGATTCCCCCATTCAGTTTTTTAGTATCCTTCCTTCAACACGTCTATTGTTTCAGCTGAGGAGTCGCTCGCACGGTCGTGGGCAGGCAGACAGGGCACGAGCTTATCATCAAACACACCGAAAAAACTCCGCAAGTTACTCAGCCCTTCTCCTTCAACCGCTGTGTTTTTTTCAGCCAAAAGTGCAGCAGAGTTTCTCGTCTAGTCCTGACTCACGGTTCCTACCGCGCACGTTTCCTCTGAAATCAACACTTGACCTCTAGATGTCAGCTAATCCGACTAAGCTCTTGGCTCGTTTGTTGCTCAAATGGCCGTCGCGTTTCCGCTACGATAGCTTCACGACCGCGACCGGGGGTTCTGCAGAAGACGAGGGACCACCACATTTAGATTTGCTTCTAACATGTTGGGGGGGGGGGGGGGGGGGG
>BJFM01003435.1:30971-51624 GCA_016586285.1 Arothron firmamentum | reverse complement strand
CCCGCAGCTGTCTCACCTGTCTGTTCCTGCAGGACCGTGCGGGTGGCCATGCAGGTGCCCGTCGTCATGAGCACGTCTCTGGGCCAGATCCCCACTGTCGCTGTCCAGCAGCCTCCAGGGACGACGGGGGCGGCGGGCCACGCCGCTCTGCTCGCCAACACCGCCGCCATCAACGCTGCTGCCGCGGGCAACGCCAGCACTCCGCAGAAGGTGCGAGAGCTGCTGCTCACCTGCTTACGCACCGGGAGGGAAATCAAAGGAGATTTGCTTTGATGTGAAAGTTACCCAGTAAAACACAGCTGCAGGCACCATTAGCAGAGTCTGGAGGCCACTAATTGTTAGGAAATAATCGCCATTGATGAATAGATTGTCTATTTATTCTTTTTTATATTCTACTATCAGCATAATGAGCTTTAATAATACACATTCTGTCCTGAACGCCTTCATGAATCAGAGCAGTTAATGACTCTTTGGACATCAGAAAACACGGCGTGTTGCTGTTGTTGGTGGGTCCGCAGACGTCGGTTCAGATTTGTTGCGTTAGCGCTTTTGACTGGCAAATGTTTCAGATGCTTCCTCACTTTACTGGGCTCTCCTTCATCGCTAGGCTATAAACCAAAATGCACCCACAGCAGAACCGTGGTACCAGGCTGTGGAACCAGAACCCCCCCTTCCTCCATGTTATTATCCTAGCCGTAGCATCTTATCCTAGCCATAGCATCTTATCCTAGCCATAGCATATTATCCTAGCCGTAGCATCTTATCCTAGCCAAAGCTCACTGCTGATCTGACCAAGACGAGAGGTAAACAACACGTGGTTGCCACGGTGACGCTGGCACAATACGATGACGTCGGACTCAGGTTCATGGTTATTTTATGCAGCTTTGTGGATAAAATAAATAATTGAGAGTAATGGTGAAGACTAACGGCGGTGATGAACCGTAACACTGGCGACTGCCCCAGCTGCTGGTTGAGCTCATTTCTGATTCTGGTTCTGAAAATGTGATTTGTGTTTAGTTTTTTTTGGTGACCTTTTCTTGTTTGTGGTCAGGGGCAGGTGGTGATCCAGACCATACCCACCATGGTTCCAGCCACAGCAGAGAACGGAGACAAGATCACCGTCCAGCTGGCCAAGATCATCACAATCCCGGCGCACCAGTTAGCCCAGTGCCAGCTGCAGACCTCCACCACCAGTAAAGCCAACGTCAGGGCCTCCTCGGCCGGTCTGGGCGTGCTCGGCAGCCCCGTGACGGTGCGCGCTCTGACGCCCGTCAGCGTGTCTCCTGGGACGCAGGTGATGAGGCTGAGCGTGCCCACGCAGGCCCAGCAGCAGCCCGTGGGGGCGTCGCAGCCATCCAGCAGCCCCGGAGCTCTGCCTGCATCCAACCAGGCGCTGGTGGCGGCCCAGCCGTGGCTGATAAGCGGAGTCATTAACGGTTCCGAGCTGGTCATCGGAGGCGCGGCGGCGGACAAACTGAAGGCCTCCGGAGTCCACGTCCACGCCGTGCAGGTACCGGTCCAGCAGGTTAGCTCCAAGAGCCTCCAGAACACTCAGCCGGAGCCCTCAGATGCTGAGACGCTTCTCAAAGTAGAAGCTCCCGACACAAAGACGGAGGAGCCTGAGTACTAGAAGGCTGCTTTACCCAGAATGCACCCTGCCTGGAAGGATGAGCATGTAGATGTTTGTCAGAACCAGCCTGTGAGGCTTTGGTGACCCCCGAAGGGCCTCTTCTAGCTCAGAACCTGTCCTGACACCACCCGAGTTGCTGCCTCAGACTTCACCGGACTAACCAGCCTCCTTCAGAACCGCAACCCAACCTCTGGAACTTTCCCGCCAGCGTCAGGAGCAGACCAAGGGACCAAGTTTGATCACTACAGTTGTTACTTCCGGCCGCCACTCACACAAGCTGGTGGGTTGAAAGGCCAACACTACGGAGCCGGGCAGAACCCCACAGGAACCAGAGCCCAACGGCGGCTCGGACTTTTTATGAATTTCGCCTCGACAGGAGCCCAAACCAGCTGACTCTCTTTTCCTACTCGTGGCGCTGTGCAGATTGAGTGTGAGTGGTGCTAAAAGTCCTCAAAGACAAAGTGGATCTGCGAGAAGCTCCAACAGCGAATATCAGACAGACCACCGTCGCCCATGTACATATATAAATATTACCTGCTCTACTGTTTACAGGGTTAACATTAAGATCTGCGGCCGTTCTCTTCACTTTTTTATGTCTTGTCTGGACAGTAAGATAACGTTTGTTTTCATGTTTTGATACCTTGTACCAAGCACAGTATTACTGAACTAATACTCGTTAGTTTTCTCTATTGGGCTGTTAAAGGATCCGGTTTTACTGAACAGGAAGCAACCATTTGTCCTCCAGCGTGCGGGGAAGCTCCCCGATGAAAGCGGCGCCCTCTACGGAACAAGCGCCACTGGCTGAGACCGCTGTGGGTCCCAGGTGACCTTGGTAACGGGGCGGTTTGGGCCCGCTAACGTTCTTAACCTTGTGCTTTTTTGAGGGAAGATGGAGACTCCACATTTTTGTTCAGACTGAACTGTTTGTATGTTCAACATTTGAAGTATATTCTATTTTGCTGTACTCTTGTTTCAAAGTGTATTTAGATTTTACTGAAATACAGAGACGCTTCAAAGCTGAGGGGTTTCGGTGCTTTTATTCCGCTGAGGCGACAGGAAACCTTGAGCAGCGCGTCCTGTTTTAGATACTGTGAAACTCCAGCGTCGACTCCTCTGTAATCCTGACTTTACTAATAAAGCTCCACAGCCGTGAACCTGGAACTCCACTGACTCTGAAACGCAGCAGCTTTAGGTAGGAACCACCATAGCAGGACCAGCGTGGTGTGTGTGTGTGCGTGTGTGTGTGTGTTGATCCATCTTCTCCCAGCCTCCCTAGAGCAGTCTGGTCTTTGAGCAGCTGGACGGGCGGGTTCGTGGTGGCGGTCAGTCGCCGGGTTGTGTTGGCGCCGTCGTGCGGCGTCTCTCACGCTCTCCTCTGCTCCTCCCCCTCCAGGTCGCCACGCCCACCTCACGGCTGCGTGAAGCTGAAGTCGCACACCAGCGCCAGATGGTCGGAGGGGTAGCTGAAGGACGGGAGCCTGCTGGGGCCGATCTGCTCCTCGCCGGGGAGGTCCAACAGGGCGTCCACCCGCAGCGTGTCCCGACTGTACCAGATGTAGTCCAGGGTGGTGCAGCACTCCCCGCTGGGCCGGATCTTCCAGGTGGTGTACTCCGGCTCCGTCAGGCCGCCCCGGCTCAGTTTTTTATAAGCCGAGTCCAGGCGGAGAGGGGACGCCGAGAAGCGGCGGTACACCTCCTCGGTGGGGACGGCGTTGAAGTCCCCGCAGACGAGCAGCGGGGTGCCGCAGGACGGGCCGGCGCCGTGTTTCTGGAGCAGAGCCTGGATGTGGCGCAGGAGGTCGGCGCCCTGCGCGCTGCGGAGCCACTCCCAGCCCGACCGGGCCTTCAGGTGCGTCGCCGCCACGCACACGCGTCTCCCCGTGCTCCGACAGCGCAGCATGGTCACCACGGCGACCTGCGGCGGGGAACCAGCCGGTTAGTGGGCGGCGCTGCCCGCGAGCGGCCTCGCTGCTCTGCAACCCACCTGATTGGTCGGGATCTTCACGGCGGACAGCCGGACGTTGACGCTGTCCAGGAAGTCGTAGCGCGCGTGGTCGAAGAAGAGCGCGCAGCCGTCGGGGCCGTTGTTGCCCTCCACGTCCAGGCAGGGCGACCAGGGTTTGGGGCAGAAGTTGCTGCTGTACCCCAGACCGGCCAGCACCGGCTGGAGGGTGTCATAGTAGTGGTCGACCTCCTGCAAACACAGGATATGAGGTCGGTAGCTGAGGATCTCCGCTAGGATGAGGTGCTTCCTGCGGGACCAGCTCAGGGCCTCCGGAGGACACTGGACAAAGCTGTCGAGGCCCTCACCCAAAGCTGGAGAGAGAGAGAGAGAGAGAGAGAGAACATCAACATCTTCTGATCATTTTTACACCAGGAGCTACGAGGCTCGGCGTCCCTGAGCTCTGGGTCCAGGTCCAGGTCCAGGTCCAGGTCCAGGTGGAGGCTCCTTACCTTGGGCCAGTATGTTCCACTGCATCACCCTTATCCGACTGCCGGGGGTGTTCTCTCCATCGCTGACGGAGGTGAAGGTCCTGTGGAAGCGAGGAGGTTCCTCTCCCAGGGCCTCCTCGCACTGTCGGAGCAGCTCCAGCGGGTCAGGCTTGTCCTGCTGGTTCAGACGGACACCCTGAGTTCACCTGTACCGACCGGCCTGCAGCTAACGGAGAAGTGTCTCACCTGGCAGAAGTCCGGGTCCAGGTTTGGAGGGAGAGGAGAGGAACCGGCGGAGCCGAGCAGTCTGGTGGCTCCTCCGCCCATCGGAGACGCCGCTGAGGGACACAGACGCAGGTGAGCAATGATCCAGGGATCGATCGGGCTTTAACAGCCACAGGTGAGAAGATCAAAGCAGCTGTGAGCGTCAGAACCAAAGAACCAAAGACTTGGAGTCACACACACACAATCCTCACTCAGACGTTATTGATTCTAGAGGTGATTAAACCCAAACTGGTGAGAGGAGGATGGTTCCACATCTCTGGTCCCGTTTCCTCCACCCCCCCACCCCCCCCGACCGCAGCAGAGCTTAGAAACTCCATAAAACACCACCCGGATTGGTTCTGAGGTAGCTGGAGAGCGGACGAGTCGCCCTGGCAACGGTAAATCTGGAGGAAGGGCAGGTCTCCCCATCTGGGCTGCTGTTGTGACGTTTACCAGCTCATGAACAGGTGACGCTGACGGGGGCCGCGGGGCCGACCTCCATGACAGTTCAGGAAAAACCGGTGAAGATCTGTGTCGGTTTGACGCACAAACACCAGCATGAAAACCACACGACGACACCACCACCAGAACCACCAGCACCAGAACCACCAGCACCACCAGCAGCACCACCAGCTGACCAGTTAAGAGGAAGGAACACCAAGGCTGGATTATTCCAGCTGGACGTGTGATTTAAGTGTTCCAACTGACCCCCCAACCCTGACCCCGACCTTAAAACCAGTCTGAACCCTCAAGCAGGCCTCTGAAGGCCACAATGTCCTCACTTTGCTAGTAGAACACACACACACACACAGCAGAGTGTTAAGATGAACAAAAAGCCTTTTTTCCGGTTCAGACACTCGGATCAACTGAGCGGGACCGACTGGCGCGTGAACCCAGGAGGTGCCTGCTGGACCTTTGAAGACAGGTCTAACCTGTGCTGGAGTGAAGAGCGTCTCCTCTTACCAAGCGTCTCCATCACTGATCCTGGGTCTGCTGGCCTCCTCTTAGCGCCGCTCTGAAACAATAACGGACCGAACCGCCGGCTGACTCGAGGTTTTCCTCTGACAGAAGGTAGCAGCGCAGGGCAGATGTGCTGGTGTGAAACCTGACTGACTCTCACTGCTGCCTGGCTATAAAGCCTCAGGGAGAGAGGGAGAGAGAGAGAGAGAGAGAGGGGGGAGGGAGAGAGCTATGCACGTCATTGGACCATATGGAGCTCACAAGTCATGTGAACTATCGGAAAAAAACACTCCCCTCACCTTCTATCCTTTCTGTCACCTAGGTGTGTGTGTGTGTGTGTGTGTGTGTGTGTGTGTGTGTGTGTGTGTGTGTTCTTGATAACGCTGATTGTAGTCTGTTAATGATTATTATACTGCTGCTATTACAGCAACGAGCCGACACCAGCGCAGCGTGCGACGCAATAACTTCCTGTTTCTGAATGTTGAAACGGGTCTCACAATCGCCATGGTTACACCACCACCGTGTGTGTGTGTGTGTGTGTGTGAACAGCTCACAGCTCACAGCCAACGAGCCTGACGCCATGTTTCCATCTTTAGAATGAGCTGTTAGCAAGCGCCATCCCTGTCAGGCAGGGGGAGGAGGACCAGGAGGTCCAGGTTCTGCTCCTGGTCCGCTGCCCTGACGTCAGTCCGCCGGCGTCAGTCCGCCGGCGTCAGCCGCTACGCGAGCGGTGACTCACACACACACACACACACACCAGCCGCCACAGCCACCGTCAGCGGTGGGCACCTGCGACACACCGATGATGCACGTTTCCTCCGGGCGGAGGAGGTTAGCCAGCACAGCGCAACAGGAAGGATGACTGACGGATGATGCCTCCGCGCCCTGCTAACCACCACCACCACCACCACCACCACCACCACCACCACCACCACCCCCTGAGGCGTTTAATGGATGAAAACGAGCCCTCTCCGGGCAGCTGAGACCTAAACGTGAGTCACCACACACTCCTGAACGCGTACGTTCACCCCTGCTGCTCTGTGAAGGCCTCGTTGCCCTGACTGAGATCAGTCTGTCCCGGGTCAAAGGCCCAACGGAGCTGAGCAGAGCGAGCGTGTGGAAACAGCCAGTTGGCACATATTTGTTCAGGAAAATATTAACAAAGGACCAAGTCGAGACCGACGGGCAAACATTACACACTTAAACACGAGTTCTTTAGGCTAATTACGGCTAAAATCAGGTGTCCCCAAATGTAGCGAGCAGCATGAATGTGACAAGTTTAGAAGCTTCAATCAAAGCTAACGTGGATATAAAAACACTCCCAGAACTGGAGGAGACGGCCAACGTCATGTGACTCAGTGTTCTGTCCACACGAGTGTGTGTGTGTGTGTGTCAGAGCGTAGCGGTGCAGAACGCTCGTGCTTCACCACACACACAGATTTCAGCGACATCACGAGGACCTGGACAGAAAATTGGACGCGACTCACCTTCTTGACTGGAATAAGCTGCTCTTCCCTCAGCCGTCCTGTCTCTGCGTCTCCTCTGGGGTGTCCCTCTGACCCCCCGACAAAGGTCACAGCCAGGAGAGCTCTACTCCGCCATCTAGTGGTGGAACCAGTGACCACAAGCGTTAATCTTTAAAGCCTTTATTTAGACAGGATGGTAATAACAGCAGAGTTAGTGTGTAATAACACAAGCCTGAAATGCAGTCAGATCAAACAGGAAATGATAAAGATGTCAAACATTAAATCGCCAACCCCTGAAGCTGGACTCATTGTGTGGTACTTTGTTTTCGTCCGGTTCCTTTCACCCTGTCACTGTGCCCGTGTCTTTTGCAGACAGACTCTGTTGGACGGGGACATCTCCGTCTCCCAGCTGACGGCTCAACTCCAGCGTCTGCTGCTGTGAAAGCCTGCTGAGGCTCTCCAGCTCCTCCCTCCTGCTCCCCAGCCGCCTCCTGGCGGCGTCCATCGCCCTCAGCAGAGCGCCGTCTCTGCTCTGACGGTCCCGCGTTACGGACACGTCCTCTTGCCAGCGTTGCCGCAGACTGTCCAACACGTCCTGCGCCTCCCGTCCGGCCAGGCGCGCCTCCTCCCGGTATCTGTCTGCGTCCTCCTCGGCTCCGCTCACGGCCTCCATCATCCGCCTGATGCACAGGTGGAACCTGCTGTTCTCCATGCGGACCTGCTCCAGCTTCACCCCGCAGTCGTACAGGCTGCTCTCTGCATCGCTCAGCTCTGGAGCCTGGCCTCTGAGCGTCTCCAGGGAGCGTGTTTGGACGACCTCCAGCTGGGCCTTGGCCTCCCGTCTGGGCTGGAGCAGAGATCGGGTTTCCTCCTTCAGCTCCAGCAGCTTCAGCTCCAGATCAGTTCCCCTCGTCTTTAACTCCTCCAGCAGACTTCTCATCCTCCGGTGCCTCAGTTCCTCCGCTCTCCACGCTGCTTCCACCTCCCTCAGCCTCTCCTCCTCCTCCTCCACCTGCCTCTGTTTCTCTTCATTGCTCTGGCTGATGATGTCAGCGTCTGCGGCGCAGCGCTCCACTTCCTGACGCTGTCTGGCTTCTTCTTCTCTGTATTTGGCCTCACGCTGCTCCAGATGTCTCCTCAGCGGGTCCTCGTGCAGCCTCACGGGCTGCTGCTCCTGGAGCGCTGCCTCCTCTTGCAGAAGCTCCTGGCACCTCCTCCTGGTGCTCCTGATGTCAGAGGTCATCTTTGCCTCGCGCTGCTCCTGCCGACTCCTCGCCGTCTCCAGGAGCTCCACCAGCTGCTGCCTCTCCTCCTCCAGGTGGACGACGGTGCTCCTCTGTGCCTCCAGGGTGCTGCTCATCTCCTGGAGGCGCCCCTCACACAGGCGTCGGTGGGCCGTGCCGGCCTGCCGGAGCGCCCTGACCTGCTCCTCCATCTCTCTGATCTCCTTCCTGTGTCTGGCGATGGAGGAGCCGCGTTGGTGCAGCTGCAGCTTGGACCTCTGCAGCCGCTGCTCCGCTCTGAGGTGCTCTGCCCTGGCGTCGCCCTCCTCCACCTGCTGCTGCTCCAAGGTCAGACAAAGGTGAGCCAGGGCGTGTCGGTGAAGCTCTCTGGATGCCCGCGCGTCCTCCGTCTCACCCTCCAGTGTGTTTATCTCTTCTTGGAGACGCTGGATCAAGGTGCTGGAGGTCACCTTCCGCTCCTGCAGGTCTTTCTTCAGCAGCTCCGTCTGTTCCCTCAGCCGTTGGTGTGTTTGCGTCTGGAGCTCCAGCTCTGTCTCACGCTGGGCTCGAGATGCTCCCGCTTGTAGCAAACTGCTCTCCAGCGCGGCCATTTGAAGCGTGAGCTCATGCAGACGTTCCTGGGCCTCCAGCTTCGCGTGGTTGACCCCAGCCAACGCCCTCCTTCCCCTCCGGACTGCTTGCGTCTGCTGCTTGATCTCCTCCTCCACCCGCTCCGCCTGTCTGCACACGTCTTCCCGTTTCTCAGTGAGAGCCTCTCTCTCCAGCTCCATCCGCTGCTGCAGTTTGAGTTTGTCCCGCTCCGCCGTGACGGTGCGGGACGTCAGTTCCTCCACCTCCCCCCGGCTCCGATCCAGCTGCATCTGCAAACCATCTCTGACGCTGACCCGATCCTTCAGGGCAGCGACCAACGCTTCATGTTCGGCCTCCGCTCGCTGCCTCTGGGCGTGCAGCCTTTCGTTTCGTCTCATGAGGTCCTCCTGGCTCTTCCTGGAGGCCTCCTGCAGCTGAGAGACGTCCATCAGATCTTTCTGCAGCCGATCCGTCTCTGCAGCTCTGCACCTCCGAACTGCTGCCGCATCAGCCGTTATTTCCCGTCTCATTGTCTCTTTTGCACTGTTGATACGCTGCGCCACCTTGCTGTTTTGGGTGGTCTCTGCTTCTAAAACCTCTTGAGCTGCGCGTTGGTGACCTTCTAGTTCTGTGAGGGCAGCGGTGATGTTTGCCAGGTGGAAGCTGGCTTCAGCCGAGAACGCTGCCCCACCTTCTCTCAGCTCCTTGTCCAGTTCCCTCAAGCGCCCCAAAGCATCTGAGACCGCCGGGAAGCCAGGGACGAGGTAAGAAGCCATCTAATGGGCCTGTTTTGTTCTGGTTTCTATGCTGTTCTGGTCGGTTACTGGACACGGACAACCAGTGAGTACCCTCCCCATGACAACAGCGCCCTCCCCCAGGAACAAGTTACGGAGAGTAAACGAGGACATAAAGTTAGCAGAGGAGGAAAACGTTAATAAAAGGATCAAGAAATCAAGAAATAACTAGAGATGCACTTTAACACACGTGACCGTGACGGTACCTGCTAAATAAACTAAAGCTAACAGACGAATGCTAAGTCGACATGTCTCAGAATAACATATATATATATTTATATTAGGACACCGTCATCATGCATCACATAATGGGGTAGGCGTTTTTGATTGTGATAGTTTATTACTTACCTTAATGCCTTAGCAGATATTCAGGGAAAGTTAGCCTCCAAAGATGACAGCTAATGCTAACAACACGCGCTGACGGCAGTGACGCGCATGCTCGGGTTGCCAGGTTTGACGATTTCACGGAGAAGTGGGAGACAGGATGAAACAGGTGATTCCTGTCAAAAATGATGATTAAAAAACAAACAATCATTTCAATTTGTTGTGTTTAATACAGTTTGTGCGTGTATTTTAAACATGACTATATACTTACAAGTGATTTGTTTGAAAAGCTTCAAAAGCCAATGAAAGTTAAATTGAACGAAATTAATTCTTTCCTTTCTACAATAATTTGAACAAGATCATTTGTAGGAAAATGCAAATATTCAATGCTAAAATGTAATGGGTTTTACGTTTGAAAAAGCAGGGTACGTGGCTCTATCCTATTCGCATCGTACTTCATCGTTTTACTTAATTTTCTCTGGATACTGATTATAACTTTCACTTAGTTTCCAAGCCTATCTGCTAAATCCATCAGGAAACCAATCAGAACCAGCCAACCTGCATTAAAACGGCACATTGTTATCACAAATAAGATTTTTAAAATTTGGCTGAGCAAAAAAGCCGGATTGAATTGGACCGATTGTTGTGCAGACTACCGCCACACGGGGGCAGCAGCAACATAATATAGCTGTCTTAAAAACTACAAAGAAGAAGCAGCATCAGAAGAGGACGAAGAAGAAGAAGAAGACGACTGACACAAACTAAAGTTTTGTGTTTTCTTCCCTGCCCACCTTCTAAGTTTAAGCTGCACCCAGTGGCTTTGCGGGACAAACGACATGGATCTGATCAGTAAACCAAGAACCAAGTCCAGCGCCTGGTTGTATTTCGGCCTGAAAGCCGATGAAAAAGGTCAACCATTGAACTCCGAGGAAGCCGTTTGTCGCTTGTGCAGGAAAATAGTGCTCACAAAAGGTGGAAACACGACAAATTTAAGGAGTCACCTGAAGCGTCACCATCCTGCAGACTTTCTGGATGCTCTCTCATCCACCTCTTCCGCAGCTTTGCCTTTGGTTGACGCTCAAGGTGATGTCATCTGCACCTTTTCCTGATGGCTGGTGCCAGGGCTCTAATGCATGATGCACAAAATAAACGGGAACCGTTGCAATTTGTTTCCACCACACATCATTGGTTACTAAAAAGATTCAGTCCCATCAATATTTATCTACATGCATCCTCAAGTCTAATTAGTTGTTACTGTATATGGTGTCCAGCTCTGCATCCTATAGCCCTATACTGCATAGACTGATCACCATAAAGCACACTATGGAGCGTACAGAGCTGGTGCTTTACCATTGTGCCAACGTGCACACACACACACACACAGACACACGTTAACTGAGGTATACATCTCTTTTTTTCCCTTTAACTTTGCAGGTTTGGATTTAAACGGTGATGAACTGCTGGAGGATTTCCCGTCCCTTCAAACTGCGTCAAAGCACAACTACGTCCCGGATGCTGTGCTGCCACCCGGAGAGCCGTGGCTCCGCGGCGGCCCTTCCCGGGCGCTGCTGTCGCTGCCTTCCTGTCTGCAGGTGGAGGAGATGAAAGTGTACGCCAAGTGTCACCTTCAGCAGGGGGTCGTGTTTGGGCCTTTTGTAGGAGAAATAAGCAGACAGGTTCCGTCCGACCTTAAATACGTCTGGGCTGTAAGTAGAGCGACCATGTCGGCGTTTTTGTGCTGCTGTTTTTGGTGATTGGTCATAAAAACTGTTGACATTTGTGTCATTTTTCAGATCAGGGATGATTCTGCTTTTATCTATGTTAATTCTTCTGATGAAAACAAGTCTAACTGGATGAGGTCAGATTCATTACTAATTTAGTTTTTAGTTCAATAAGGATTTGGTAAATGCAGAGTTGGAGTGAGACCCATCCAGATTTACTTGTTGTGTTGTTGTTTTGTCTTTGTTTCAGGTATGTCACGTACACCAGCGCTGAGGAGGATCATAACTTGGTCATCTTCCAGTGTTACCGTCGCATCTACTACAAGCTTTCTCAGCCCATCTCCGAGGGAGCAGAGCTCAAGGTTCAGATCAGCAGGGATTACGCTGCCTTGCTGGGTCTGAGCATGGGTGAGTTCACACATTTATCACAGCCTTTCTGCTTTTACACTATAATGTTTGTCATGTTTTGGTGAAAAGTAGCCAATAACCTCTCTTTTTGCTTACTATAGGAGACGGTGTAAAGTGTCAAGTTGGAGATAAAGAGACCGTCCTGCGCCTCCTGCAGGACATCAAATTGGTCGAGCTCCCAGAAGACAGCAGTTCTTCCCTTTGGGCCGACCCGGGTCAGTCACAGAGCCCCACCATGCCTGTGATCAGGGACGTGACGTCGGTATCAAGCCGGGACGCAGCTTCTGATACAAGCATCATCCCCGGGGATGCCTTGCCCTCCTCTTTTTCGTCATCGAACTCTGGCTTATCTGAAAAATATGATTTTATGCCTGGAAGTGAGAAATTGCTGAGCTGCCCAATCGCCCATCAGAATAGCGCCTGGAACTTTTTTGGGTTTGAGCCAGACCCAAGCGGCCAGCCTCTGGATCAGAGCGGTGCGGTGTGTAAGATGTGTGGGGAACATGTCAGCTGTGGTGGAGGAACAGCAAATCTCCAAAACCACCTGATCAGCAAACACCACTTCAGACCACGGGATGGACACAGGGAGCGAAGAACAGGTAATTACTGTCAGCACAGTTCAGTTTAAGACATTTTTGTGACCACATGTTTGTGAGGTTGGAGCTTTTTCTTAAAAAATGCAAAGATGTTAGCTTTTTTAAGCAAGAAAATTATGAAAAGTGATAATTTAACTTTCTTTAAAAGATCTATAAAAGATTAGATCCAATTTTTCTGACCTAACACTCTTCATAATAAGATGCACATCATTTTAATTACGATTAGTTAATTACATTACATTTGTCACGTCAAAAAAAACGCAATTATTATAAATTAGTTGCAACTTCCCGCCGAAACGGTAGAGGGCGCCGCAATGTTTTAGCGGACTCTGGTATAGTTCGCAAAAAGGGGCAACATTTTAATTTTTATTTTCTTTGCAACGTTTATTACTTATATTTACAATGAATCACTCTGGTTTTAATTATACATTTTAGAAAATTAAAAAACAGTGCCGATACGCCGCGCGTGACGTCAGACAATTTGGCTAACAAACATGGAGGAGAAGAAGGCATCTCTTGGTCTGGTGGGAGGAACGTTTAGTTATAAAATACTTTCTGATGGAAGCCTGGACAAGAGCATAGCCGTGTGCACATTCTGCGGCAAAGAATTTGCGTATCACCGAAGCACTTCAAGCCTCCGGTATCACCTGAATGCTAAACACTTTGCTGCAAGCACCGAGAGCAGCGCTAGCACCACAGCTAGCACCACAGCTAGCACCACAGCTAACCCCGGTTCGAACAGGCGACGTCGCCGGTCCGGACTGGACCGGTTTGCAGAGTTCGGGGCCAGAATGGGTAAGTCTGTGACCCACAAGCTGACGAACTCGGGTGCACTTTGTTGAACTTCTGGATTACATTCGGCCACGGATATGTTGAATGTTCAGTTTGCATCATTATTGATACCTTATTCTATAACAGCAGGTTTTCAAGACATTAAAGTTTACACAAAGTCATTAAAAGCCTGAATATAGTTGAGTTTAATTTGTGAACTATGTCATCTTGCTCCTGAATTTGCATTTTATCTCACTTTAACCTATAGATTCAGGCAACTACAAAAATCGATTTATTTTGGGATATACGGTTAAATATAAAGCCTGTCGAGTTCAATCGAGTCCCGCCACGAATTTAACATGGCTCTAAAATGGATAGGGGTTTATTATTTCTCGTTGTGGTGCGACATGTCTTTATTATAACAATAGTGGCTCCAGGGCTGCAGCAACGAATCGATTAAATTCGATTCTCAACAGACTCGGGAACTTAATTTATAATCGGTTCGTTGTGTCGCACGATTAATGCGTCATCTCCTACACCACAGCGCTTCTTCGTCGCAATTTAGCGGAGCAGTTAAACACCGCCGAAGAAGAGTCGAGTGTAACGGAGGTAAATTCGACAGAAGAGCGCAGCAGAGGCTCATCCAGCGGAGCTTGACCTGTTTTTAAAACATGGCTGCAGCGGACCCCACGGGTAGACCAAAGTCCTCCAAAGTTTGGGAGCATTTCGCTTTGCACAGCACGAGAACGTGTGTTGTTTGCAACCTTTGCAAGCGCAGGATGGCGTGGCACGGCAGCACCACCACCATGATGCAGCACCTGAAGCGCAAGCACGTTGGAGTCATTAGTGAGGAGGGTGAGAGCTCAGCAGCCAGGCAAACACAGAAAATCTACCTTTATTCCTCTTATTTTCAGTGAAGAAACACAACGTCAGTCTCTCCTGACGCTGGGCGAACAGCTAGCTCTTTAAAGAGACGTTAGCATTGGCTCGTTAATGGCAGGAGGGTTTCTACACCTTATTTCCATCAATATTCATTCGACATTTTATTCAGATTCTGCACTGAATGATGAGGGGGGCGGATTAATTATGTCTGTGCTAAGAAAGAATAACGAATAACTTACCACATCTACTGGTACTTGTTTAATTAGAATAGAAGAAATATTTTTCCTCCATTATTTATCATTTACTTGTTCACAATGTTGTTGACAACCCAAGTTACTCTTAAACAACGCAAAGCCTTTTTTGTGCACTTTTAAAAGTTAGTTTCAATGTTGTTGTTTTTTAATTTTTAACTTTATTTATTAAGAGCTGTGAAATGAGCAATGTGTTTGTAAGGCTTCTACACTTTAAATACCTTAAATAATTGCGGGGTAGTTAATCGATTAATAATCGATGAATAAAAAAAAAATCGACCGACTAATCGATTGTTAAAATAATCGTTAGTTGCAGCCCTAGTTGGCTCAAGATTTGGCTCAGATTTATAGTCCTGGTTAATTTTCTAATTTACTGATTTTAAACCTTTTCCCCCCCAAAGGGCTGACGTTCCGGGATCGATGCTCGCCATCGCTGATGACTAACAGCAGTCTGATCAGTCCAGTCCCACAGATCCTGGCTTCCCGTGTGACCAACGCCATCGCCGACTTTGTCATCGTGGATCTGCAGCCTCCGGCTCTGGTGGAAGGAGAAGGCTTCAGACAGCTGTTCCGCACCCTCCTGCCTTCCTACAGGGAGCTGCCTTCAGCCTGTCAGCTGGAGAACCTTCTGAAGGACCATCACGCCGACAGAAAAAGGAGCCTGGGGCGAATGGTGAGGAGGACAACGCAAAGTGGGCAGGAGACTTTTGACCACACTGCTCCCCTGGAGTTTGAGACATCTGGGCAACCTTCTACCCACCACAGCGAGCCTCCTTACTGTGTGACTTTCAGCACGGATATTTGGTTCCACAGTTGGCAGGGCCACGCGGCGCTGTACCTCACCCTCTGGGCACATTACATAGACTTAACATTTAGTTTCCACAACGTGGCCCTGGAGACACGACGGCTGGAGGAGCACAGCCTCCAGGGTGTGCAGAGCCAAGTGGAAGCGATTGCCCAGGAGTGGCAGATCTTCCAGCCGGATGTGTTGGTGCTGGGAGGGGAGGGGAAGAGCAAAGTGAGGGCGGGACCCCGGAGGACCACGACGATGGCAGAGACTGCAGGAAGCGCTCCTCACCCAAACTCCACCACCTTCTCCTCCTCTCAGGAGGAAGCAGAGGAATCCCAGGGTGGCCGTGCGCTCTCGTCCGTGCCCTGCTTCTTCAGCGTGGTGAAAGGCTGCATCGAGGAAATGATGTCACACCCTGTTATTTCCAAGACTCTCGGCCACTTCCAGAGCATCGTCTCAACCCTGTTTCTATCGCCGTCGGAAAGCAAACTCTCCCATCAGCACCGTCTGCTGGAGACGGTGACGAAGCAGGAGGAGGCGGAGCTGAAGACGTGGGCTCACAGCCAGCCGTGGTGGAACAGGCTCTTCTCTCTTCTCAGCATGCTCCTCAAGCATAAAAGCCTCTTCTGCGACCTTGGCAAAGGCCTCAGAACGCAGGCCGGTTCTGCAGACGAGGCGTCTCCAGAATCTAGTCCCGCTGGCGGCTGCTCCAGCACCACTCCCAACTGGAAAGCGGAGTGCAAACTCCTGGAGGAGCTGTGTTTGGTGCTCAGGCCGCTGGACGTGGCGTGCCGAACGCTGGCCAAGCAGGCCTTCCCTCGCCTGTCCCTCATCAAGCCCATCCTGACCGGCCTGCTCTCTCGCCACCTGCTGCTGCGGCCAGGAGATACGGCATTCCTGAAGGAGGTGAAGAGAATCATCAGGCGGAATCTGACCGGTTGTTATGACAACCCCGAGGTCAACAAGGTCATATGTGTCGCCTGCTCTCTGGACCCACAGTTCCACGGTTTGGGCTTCATGGGGGAAAAGGTGAGTCATTTATTGAAAACGCAGCAAAGTGACGGTTAATGTTTGGTGTTTTCTTTTACTATTTTTGCATTTTTACATCCAGTCTGTTACCTGAAATCTGCTCCATCCAGCAAAGATGCACGTTTAGTAGATCATCACGTAAAGATTTATCCTCTTTTACGCGAGATGTTAATGTGTGATCTGCATGATTTCTGTGCACAGATCTGAGCTGCTGTAGTTGTTTTGTTGTTTATTTCGCAGAGCTAAATGTGGCCCTGTCCACATGTGCACAAGTATGTTGAAGAATTTTTCTGTTTTTTTGTTTTTTTTAGATCATATTTATACTGGAACATACTTGCTTCTGACGGAGGTCAAAGTTAAAACGGAAGGCGTGCAGACTGGGCCTGCGCTAGGCTGCCTTCCTGACCCTGTTGCTTGCTAAAGTCTAACTTCGCTAGCCTCTGTGTGACGTTTCGTTGTTTTTTCTTCAAGGAGCAGAAGGCCACGTTCGACTGGCTGAAAAAAGAAACGGTCAGGATTGTGAAGGAGGACAGGAAGAGAACCCAGAGAAAGACCCGGTTCAAGAGAAGCTCCTCCGCCGATTCATCGGGCTCAGAAAGCGACTCGTTGCGGAGGAGCAAGCGCCTCAGAAATTCACAGCAAATCAGCTTCAAGGAGGCGGAATCTGGGGGCGAGGAGAGCGATGCAGCAGAGGACGGAGACAGCGACTTCTCTGGCTCCCAGAGCGACGTCTCTGGTATGGAGTTCCTGCTGGGAGACCTGTTCTCCGCGCCCAGGAGCAGCCAGAGCTCCGTGGAGGAGGCGGTGGACACGGAGCTGTCCGTCTTCAGGGCAGACAAGGGGATGTGTCTGGGCGTGGAGCCCCTGCAGTGGTGGAGGACCAAGGCGGGGCAGTTGCCCCTGCTGGCCACGGCGGCTCGCGCCTACCTGGCTGTCCCGGCTGTGGCCGGTAACGCCGTGCAGGAGTTTTTACAGGAAGGAGCCGGTGCTGCCTGCAAGAGGAGAGGCAACATTCCTCCAGAATGTTTGGACCCCATCCTGTTTCTGCACCACAACCACATGCCCACCACCGAAACTGGGCAAACAAGAACATCTGAACAGGTCCCGTAAACTCAGCTATCGCACGCTTTCTTCTAAAGAGCAGGAGGAGAGAATAACTGCAGTCGAGGTGCTTTCTCTGGCCTGTCGCTGCTCTTCCGCTCAGTTTTTGGACATTAAGCTAAAGCTCCATTTAGCTTTTCTAGAGGAAACGGAGGTTTGACACTGGTTGGAAATATGAGTCACTGAGGTCTGAACAGGTTTTTCTTTTCTAACGCCGAGTTATTGTTGTTTGCCGCCATCGTGGGAGGCTGAAACCGCCCCTTCGCAGCCATTCCTTCATTAACAAGATCAACTGGGCTCACAGGGGCCCAGCATGGAGTCCCCAGCACCATCCAGACGAGGAGGCAACAACCTCAAAGACCCAAACTCACCACTAGTGACAGTCACAGTAAGCACACACACACACACGTGTGCGTCCATGTCAGCTCCAGGTTTTCCGTCTTTTCCCTCGTTTCTTTGCCTTGCGTTGTGCGGCAGGCGGTGGTAGGTCTGCAGGGAGGGCTCAGGGCATCCGTCAGCGGGAACAGCGTGTCTGAATGTGACGTGCACGCTGACATTGAATCACAACCGTGTGCCTTCTGGTTTTCACAATAAAAGAAATCCCTCAGCGCTGAGCATGCGTGGACGTCTTCAAAGCTTATTATTGATGATAAATAATCAGCCAGTCACTGTCCGGAACCCAGGTCGGGTGAACGAGCTGCAGCGGGCCCTTCGGAGGCCCTGGGACCGGTAATATATGTAACATGATGTAAGCACGCGCTGAATGAGTGTTAAATGACTTTATTCTGAGCCCGTTGAGGGAAGGACCAGAGCTACGCTTTGGCTCCAGGCTTCAGGTCCTGCGGCGTGTCGGTGAGGGCGTTTCCAGCGCGGCGGCGGGCCAGTCTCCTGCAGTGCACGAAGGTGTAGACGGGGTGAACAAACACCAGCAGAGTGAGCAGAGTCAAGGCGACGTCCACCTGTCAAACACAGGATAGATGTGCGGTGCATAGATGGGGTCAAAGCCTACACATCAGGACATACGGTTGGTTTGAAAAACATGTTCTGGTGAGTTTGTCTAAACTCTTAGCTGGTGGAAAACCTCATCTATACATTGATTCTGTACTCTAGTGCCTACGTAGAAGGGGTCTCCGTGCAGAGCTCCTCTGACCAGGGTGAAGCAGGGGTACTGCAGCAGGGACACCACGGCGGACATGGACATGGCCAGACCGTACAGCTTCCCAAAGTGACCGGCTGGAAAACTGAAATACAGCCATAAAACGTGGGACAGACTAAAGTATACTGCCTGTGTGTGTGTGTGTACGTGCACGCGTGTCGGCTGCTCACAACACGCTGATGAACGCCGCGTTCCCGCCGTAGAGGAAGGAGCGGTTGAGGACTTGCAGGGCGAAGGTGAGGTACTGCAGCGGCAGGGACGGAAGCGAGGCGCAGACGGAGAAGAGCAGGCCCTGCAGGGAGGTGAGGAGGAGCGAGAGGCAGGAGGAGCGCAGGTCGGCCTCCTGCTCCGTCTCTCCTGCAGGGGGACAAAGGGTCAAAGGGTCAGGGGCCACAGCTGAACACACAGGTGCAACCTGGAGCCGCCGCAGGGCTTTACCAGGGTCCAGCTCCCTCCCCTTGTGCCTGTCCATGATGAGCCCGTTCCAGGGAGCGCACAGCACGCCGCACAGCTGGGCGATGGCGAAGGCGTTGGTGTACTGACTCACTGAGGGCGGAGGAACAAAGGATTCAACAGCTGTGACCAGCAAAGGGGACGGAAGGGACATGAAACGGGAGAAGCCAGCGGGTTTTTGGCTTTGGGTGTTGTGTTTTACCAAGGTGGGGGTTGTTTTGGGCCAGCCTGCTGAGGGTGGGGTTGAGGGTTCCGATGAAGAAGTAATGCCTCAGCTGCATGATGGAGAACCACAGCAGGTGCCAGAAGAAGAACCAGGAGAAAACACAGCTCCTGAAGCTCACCGCTGAGCAGATGGAGACGGACAGGAAAGCAGAGGTGAGGAAAGCATCTTCACAGCTCCATCTCTCTCTTTCTCTCTGTCTAACCATGTTCTCATCATGTCATTTTAGTGCTTTAGTGGGGGTGAATGTGGGGGTCTTTCAGAGGGTGTTCTGGTCTTTTTTACATGACTGCATACGTGTGCATCATTCCGGACCAGAGCGGTACCGTTCTGGGAGTCCTGGGACGCCTCCTGGGACGCGTTGTTCTCCCCATCAGGGCTCCGCACCTCTGCCATGGTCATCCTCTCAAACTGCTCCACGTCGTACGTGTTGGCCTTTCGACACCTGAGCCTGCGCAGAGAGACGTGCACACGCCTGGAGTCAGGAGGCAGCGGCGTCCCCGGACCCGCTCTGCTCACCCGTAGCTGTAGTGCTGTGGGGGACGATAGGGGACGTGTGTCCGCGGCATCAGGAACAAGGTCCTCAGCAGGTGGAGGATGCTGCAGCAGGACATGACCAGGAAGGACGTGCGCAGAGAGATGCCGTGTTCGTACAGGATCTAGAAAGCAGAAACAAAAGGGGGTGATGTGGATGGAAGAGTGACGGAAAGGTGTGACCAGTAACGACGTCTTCAGCTCGTCTCCGTCCTCAAAGCTACCTTGATGATGAAGAAGACTGCAGCGGAAGAGTCAAAGGCGCCGCTGTAGAGGGTGATGATGGTGGAGCGGTGAGCTGCAAACAGGTTTCCCACCTCCCCCCCCCGCAGAGACACATTTCAGGGACTCTGAGGATGTGTGATGGGCGGCTGGAGGTCACGTCTGCGGCTTCCTCACCTGCATGTTGGTTAGGAGGAGAAGAATTCCACCCACGGCGATGCAGGGCACAGCCAGAAACAGCAGCTCTGAGAAGGCTACAGAAGGAAAGCAGGCATTAGCACACACACACACACACACACACACTCTCTCTCACTCTGGAGGAGGCCAATGATCTCTCATTGGAGTGACAAGTCTTATCTCCTACAAGCTCTCGGCCTCAGGAGGTGAAGGTAAACGCGGCTTTAGACAGCACCGTGTATCATCTACCAGGTCTCCATGGAGACGGCTTTGATTGAATTCACTGTGATTCTCTCTGAGTTAAACACTCTGTGCGTCTGGTTAATGGCAGACAGATGTTTGTCATCTTTCCTGAATGTGTCAAAAGTCTTCATCTTAAACGAGGAGAGGATCACGTTAGCAGGGCTGAGGCCAGCAGGGCTGCAGCTGCTGCGGTCCAGCAGCCTCAAAGAGCCTTTAATTCCTCTCCAATCTGCCTCAGTCTGTTCGAAGGTGAGATCATTAAGATTCTATAGAAACTTGAGTCTTGATGTGCAACATCTGATCATCGAAAAGTCCAAGTCCACCTTCCATCCAGCCGTTTCACCACCAGCAGAAAGAGGTTTGGTTTGTCTGCGTTTCTGGGTGACGATGAATGCAGACCCTGTGTGTGTG
>BJFM01003435.1:10697-25591 GCA_016586285.1 Arothron firmamentum | reverse complement strand
CCCCCACCACCACCACCACCACCACCACCACCACCAAGCTGCGATGTCATGATGGGCACTTGGTGGAGGTTTAATGTTTTCAGGATATCACATAAAACTCCCTCGGAGCCCCTCAACCAGCTGGATGTGACTTTGCTTGTGTGCGTTGGACAGTCCAGGATGTCCAGTTTCCTGATGATCCAGCTAGGTGGTGCGTTAGCATCCTGGCTAATGGCGCTACAGTAGATTGATAAGTAGCGAGTGGGCTGTAAGTGGCTGCAGCCATTTAAAAGTCACTGAGGAGCAGCTACTCTCTGCCACAGGAATGTTGGTGGTGGATCTGGCCTTGCTGGGAGGATGTGTGGCTCGGTTAGTCTGCTGCACAAGAAACCGCCTTCCTCTCTGCTATCATTAAAGTATTGACATTTTTAGAGAGCGCAAACCCAAGTTTTGTTTGCTGGCTTCTCTGACGCGTAAACGGGCTGTTCTTTGACTCTCCGATGGCATCCTGAATGCGTTTGCATCACATAGCGTTCACAATAATCAAAGGAATCAAAGGATAAGAGGAATCAAAGCAGCAGCGTCGCCGCTGGATCCGCTAAAGAAGCAGCACTGCAGCCAGAAACGCTTGAGACGGAAGGACTCGCTTATCAGCCCAGACAGGACGTGACTGGCCAGGTCCCACCGTGGAATGTGTCCCAGTAGCAGCGTGTATTGTGTATGGACACAAAAATGCACGGCGGCAGGATACACATGAGGATGCAGAGTAGCCGACTCAAGGCAGCAGCCTCCTGGAGTCGATGCGTCATCGCTTACGTGCGGACTGATGCTCACAGGGAGGAGCTAGTACTCGCTCGGTTCATCTTTGCACCTCTTAAAAAACTAAACAGAATAAATGTTCAGACAGAAGAGCAGAAAACAGAGCAGCTGGCAGGGTAATCAGTTAGCAAAGGTGGTGATAGCGGGTAATTAGCCTTTGTTTACATTTGGGCTGGAAGGATATGAGCTAATTGTGCAAACTTATATTCAGGTAGCAACGTTGCTGCACCCTTTTCCTCTGAGGGTCCAGGTTTGTTGTAACCTTTGACCCCTGAACGTTCACCTGCACCCTTGTCTGCCCTCTGCGTCTTTGCTTCCTCCGCCTTCTCGGAGTAAAGGCGCTAACGAGCTCCGCTGACGAACGTGCTAAAGCTGTCGCCTTTTAGCTATTAATATCTGGTGAAGATTCCACTCTCCTGCCCCTCCTGCTCGCCTTCTTTCCTCCTTGAATTCACGCGTCATAGCGACTTTCTGCGCGAGCGCTGGCCGTCTTTCTCCCCCAGGTTCAACCCCTCTCGCTTTAAGCCTCAGCTTTGTCAGCCCTGTCAGGTGAGCGCTAACCTGCGAGCGGGCGGCTCCGGGGCTCCTGGGCGGTGCTTTGGGTGGTGTGGGTGCTGGTGGAGGGTCCTCTGCTCCCTGGTGTTGACTCTGCCCTGTCCTGTCCTGTCTACTCTCAGCGTGTGAATGGAGCAGTGTGCGAGCACGGCCTCCCTGCTGGCCTCGGTGCGGGAGCAGGAGAGGCAGTTTGAGATGCTGAGCCGAGCTCTGGAGGAGGAGCGGAGGTCGTGTGCTGGCACCCTGCCCCGCCCCCTCCCCAACATGCAGGTAATGCGGACATGCGCCCACGGCCGATGTTTCCTCTCTTCCTCATGCACGTGTCCCGTGGAAAGTGTTTGGCCTTCACCCTTCGTGTTGTCTGTGGTCACCTTCATCCTCCCATCCATTTGGAGCTGCTGCCGAGGCTTCACGTGGGGGGTAAACGCCTCCTCGGACCTTCCAGTCCAGCCTGAGGGGGTCATTTACGCCCGGCCTTGCTCGCTCACACCCTATGCATCACATTTCTACCGTCTCATCTGGTTCCCCGGCAACCGTCCATGTCCTCTCGTCACCGCGCCTCCGACTCCATGGTCTTTGTCCTCGCTCCTCTGACAGTTTGCATGCGGCTGCATTTGTGTCCATACTTGCAGACTTTCCTCTGGTTGTCCTCCTTTTATCTGCAGGATGCAACGAGGCAGGCGGTTCAGCTTTGGGTTCATTTCACAGACGCGTTTCAGCGTCGCGCTCATGGCGCTCTCTGCGTGACTCAGCCCATTTTATGGTTAGAGAGCAGGGAATGGCTTTAGTGTGACTTTAGACCCGGGCAGCCACACCTACACCTTTCCACTCACTTCCTCCTACGCTCACTTGTTGGTGTCAGCGAAGCTACGCTTGGGGAGAGCCGTCTACCTGAAAACATCTTTGTCCCAGCTAGTTTTGTGATGTATGTGTGTTTTTTTTGTGTGTTTACGTAGCCCAAAGGCTTTGGCATGCCTCAGCCGTTCTCCCAGGCAGCACAACTCAGCCTGAGTTTCCACAGACAGGTTTCCACACGCTCACGTCTGCCCGGCACCTTCTGCCATCTTTTACCTGGAGTGAGAAGTGAGGGGTGTTTCTCTGCGTGTGTTCCGTAATCGGGGAACGGGTCTAGTTTCTCACCAGAGCAGTTATTCAGATTGAATCTTGCATCTCTAGCGGTGTGAGACCGGTTTGTCGTGTCTATAAATCGCTGTTGAGCAATCGCGGTCTCACCCCGTAGGGCGCCCCCCTGTGTTTGCAGCAGGAAGTTGAGCCACACCCTTAAAGGTCGTGGTAGGCCACGCAGGTAGTTGTAGTTCTTCTAAATGACAGCCGGCCATTTGGTAGATTATGTCGCCATCTGCTTTTTTTGCATACTAATTATTCTTTTCCTTCATTCCATTGTCGCTGTTGCGTTATAACCTGTGTTGGATGATGATATTCTGCATTTGTGAATGCTTTTGTGTTCATGCCTTTTCAAGTTCACGTGCACAACTCACCTCATTCTTTATTTTGTCTGTGTTTTTTTTGTAATATTGGATCCTTCTGAGACACGTGCTGGCTAATTGTGTCTTTGCAATTAGCTTGTTTTTGCTGCGTTAAGATAATCCTCATCACATGACTCCCTTCTGTGGTTGCTTGTTGGCCGGAAACGCTGTATCTTCTCTTCTTTCCTGCAGAACGGCCGCATTCCTTGTGATGCAGATGTAGAGAGGCTGACACTGAGCGAGGGATATATCAACGGGTCGCATCACGTAAGCGGCTGCCGCGCTCCCTCTCTGCTAACATCAAAACGGGCCTGACCCCGACCTTGTCTAGGAAGCCGTATCTTGAAATATGTGTGTGTGTGTGTGTGTTTGTGTGTGTGTGTGTAGTTCACGATGGAGCCGGGTCAGATGGTGCAGGAGACGTATATGGTGGAGGAGGACCCCCAGGAGTCGCTCCCGGTTGTCTCCGTAGAGACCGATGAGGATGGGACTACGCGGCGTACCGAAACCACGGTAACAAGAGCTCGCTCTGAATAAGATCAAAGGGAACTGTTGGGTGCGTGGCACGCAGATTAAAGGCGAAACGCTGCACTTTCAGGTGAAGAAAGTCATAAAGACCACCACCACCCGCACCGTCATCCCCTCTGTGTCGGACACGCTTTCCCTTGATGGTGGCGGGTCAGTGACCGGAATCGGGGGCTACACTACACCCATGGGCTTCAGGCAGGGCCCTGGAGCCGCGGTGCCCATGGACTACCCCACTAACACGGTGCCCCGCAACTATCACTACGGACCGCCTGTGGGCTACAACGACTACCGCGCAGGACCCCCGCCGGACGCCTATGCTAGCCTGAACAGGAGCGCTCACATGGACGACCGCTACAGGTTTGTGGAGGCGCATGTGTGTTTGCCTGGCGTCTGTGGAGCCGTCAGGGGGAACCAGCTGACTGCTGATTGCATCTCTCCCTGCAGACCTGTCCATCCAGTCCACCCAGATGGTTACAGAACTCTGGATCCCAACTACAGGGCTCATAGCCGGGGCCAGCTGGATCCGTATGCTGCTCAGCCTCAGGTCGCTTCCAGCGCCTCTGCCTGCGTTCATGCTTTGATCCTTTGGTGGTTTTCAGCCTCAGAGTAGCTCGTTACACGCTAATAACTCGGTCTGCTTTCTCGCTGTGCAGGTGGGGCGTATGGGCAGTGCAATGGAGCTGTCCTCCATCCCCAGATTTGTGGCAGAACCGTACGGCTTGGAGGATGATCAGCGCAGCATGGGTTTTGACGAGCCGGATTATGGATTGGGACACCCAATGCACTTTAATACTGTCGCCCGTAGCCTCCACGCGTTCCCCCACGGGCCACCGCGGAGGGCCGGGTAGGATCCCTGTGTTTGTGATTTAATCTCTTTGTAAGAGAATAAACAATGAGATATTGCTCGTATGTTTGGGAAATAATGCACTTCTGTACTGTGGAATGTTTAAGGTTTGTATATATGTCTTTTTTTGGTTTTTTGAGGGGGAAAACTAACATTTCTTTGAACTTATTTCACGTCTTCATCAGGAGTTATGAGGGCGCCTTGGATGGAGATTTGAGTGGTCCAGGTGACATGTACTACTGGGGAGGAGCGCCACTGGCCCAGGGGGAGCGAGGCAGCATGGCTTCACTGGACAGCACTCTGCGGAAGGGACCAGGCCCTGGAGGCTGGCGTCAGCCCGAGCTCCCAGAGGTCATCGCCATGCTCAACTACAGGCTGGACCCTGTCAGGAGTAACGCAGCTGCGTACCTGCAACATCTCACCTACAAAAATGACAAGGTTGGAGCCCAACTCCTCCAGATTTGAACTGGTTACATCAAGGTTAACCTGGAGCTGGAGGTCAAAGGGACTCCTCTCAAGGATTATGAGTGTTTTAGGGATTACGGTCGCAGAGATAGACGCTGTTTGTGGTGGATAATAAAACTGAGGGGTGGTTCTGCCAGGTAGACCCGGGGAGCCTGGAGGCAGGCAGAAGTGACGTTCTGCTGGCCTCTGCTCTGCTTTTCTGATGGCGTTCTGGTTTTTGTTTGTGAACCACTGTGCCTTTGTCTTTGTTGTCCAGGTCAAGTCCGACGTGCGGCGCCTGAAAGGCATCCCTGCGCTCGTTTCTATGCTTGACAACCCAAACAAAGAGGTCAGTTTGCTGATCTTCTCCATGATACTCTGGTCATTCTTTGCTGAAGTGTGTTTGGACTGAACCAGGTGGGATACAAGTCAGGATCAAGGGATGTTTAGCTGTTCTTTGCTACAGATCTAGATAATTCTCCTGAGGCACGGCGAATTTGAGACTCCCAACTAATACCGTCTGCATGTGAAACTGAAATAAGCATCACATATTTGACTTAGCTTAAATCCTGTAGGTCAACATTTGTGCTAAATATGGTTCAGGCCAGAGCAGCCTGTGGTTTTTCTGCGACTCCCTTTCATTAAGCTCAACCTGTGGCGAAGCTTTGCTGATGTTTATACGAGTATTACCAGAACAAACCACATCATTCATTCCGCTGTCGAGTCAAAAAGGCCCTTTTATTTTAAATTTCTACCAGTGAAATCCGAATGCAGCCGCTGCCTCGTCTTAATGCTTTCAAGTGGTTGTAGAAGCTCTACAAATGCAGCATCCTGTTACTCTGCGTTTGTGGTGTCGGTGAGTTATAAAGCCGGTATCATGGAAACACAGCGTGACCTGCATTATTAATAAGAATGAATGGAGTGGCAGAAACGTCAGTAGCTTTGTAGTAAACCATGCAGGACATACGCACATGCACAATCAGCCAGGATTTGTGTAAATTGTGTACTCCAGTGTGACGTTTGTTAGGAGCAGGGTTCTGTGTGTGGGGCTAATGCTGCCTTTAAGTGGTGCTCCATCACAGCCAGCGACTCCGTGAGCCAAAGATGCGTCTCTGTTGTAGGTCCATTATGCAGCTTGTGGAGCACTGAAGAACATCTCGTATGGCAAAGATCCTGACAACAAGATCGCCATTAAGAACTGCGATGGCGTTCCTGCTCTGGTCCGGCTGCTGAGGAAAACCCGCGACCAGGACCTCACTGATACCATCACAGGTTTGCAAAGAATGCCCGTTACCGTGCACGGAGGCAAGACAGTTCAGGGTTTTCTGCGTTACGTTGTCACAAAGTGTGATGTGAGCTGTGGTGAAATTGTGAAAGACAGTTCATGTGGTCAGGATAAGGTGGTGCCAGCTGAGGCAGGGTGGAGGGAACACCATCATGTGGCCAGGGAAGATGAATTCCCAGGCGAATGGAGATTTCCTGTCTGCACATCATCCCGACTTCTGCAGCAGATACGCTTGGGGTCATTGTCCTGTTAGGAATCCCAAGGCTTTGCTTGCTTTTCCCACAAGCCAGAATGTTTTTTTTTTATTATTATAGACACATTATGGTTCCTGGATCACGTTGTGTTACAAATTAAGGGAGGAAAAGCACAAGGTTTCATAAGCTTCACATACTCTTTCCTGCCTGGACGGAGGCCACAGAGGAAACACGGACAGGAACCGGTTAATTCCCTCCTGGTTGTCTCCTGTCCGCCACTTAAATGCAACTAATGGACTGTGGATTCCAGAATTCCAAACCGAGTGCTTGAACATCAATTTTAACCATCAATTGAGCCAATTTTGCAAACTGTCATGTAAAAATCAATGGATTTGCAAGCATGAGATGTGGGTTTATTTTTATGAACAAAACATTCCATAGACTTGGAAATCAACCATTTAAATATCTCATCAGAAACTGTCTTTAACGCTGAATGCTCTGCTTTGTTCTTTTTTCCCTTTGGTTGAGGAATTCAAAATGAGTTTTTTTTTTTTTTTGTCTTTTTAATTGTTTGCTGCTTCCTCGCAGGCACTCTGTGGAACCTGTCGTCCCACGACTCTGTGAAAATGGAGATCGTGGATCATGCGCTGCACGCCCTCTCTGACGAAGTGCTGGTTCCCCATTCTGGCTGGGAGAGAGGGAGCAACGGGGCGGCAGGCAGGGAGGAGAACTGCAAGCCCAGGCATCTGGAGTGGGAGACGGCCCTCACCAACACAGCCGGCTGCCTGAGGTACGGACAGACTGCTGGAGGAGAGCGGAGAAGCTCTCCTCCTCTGGCCTTTCCTTTAAAAACCAAATGATGGAGGAGTCGCAGCACAACGCCGCCTCCTCCATCAGAACAAGTCACATTCATGGATTTCTAAACACACACAGAAGCCACCACTGATGCTCCTGGTGACCTCCTGGTCATGGACGTCGAGCCTGTAGGCGCCACCCATCTGATTAAGCCTGTAATCACGGTGTCCTCTTTCGCCCTTGAAGCGACGTTGGCGTTAACCATCCGTTATTCATGCGCTTTTACCGGAGCTCTCCGGGCTCAGGGCGGGGGTGAGCAGAGGAGCACGGGGGCACTGACACAAGGAGTGTAAACACCCTTTTCTAGCCTATCAGCTCGTTATCTTTGTCTAAAAAAAACCCCACATTCCTCTCATTTCTGTCCCTGTTAATGTGTGAGCTTTGCTGTGGAAAAGCTCGGCTGTGAAGCCGGACCAGCAAAGCCACAACGCTGACAGCTCAACGCACTTGGACACGCTTTCATTTCATTTTTCATGCCAGTGGCAAAAAAAGAAAAGAAAAAGAAAGTGTGAAAAGTTGCGGTGTTTACTCTGCGGAGTTTGATTGGTTCCAGTTGTGATTTGTTTGAACTGTTCTTCACTTTGTGCACGTTTTCCTGCTCCGACAAAGAACTGGGTTTCCTGAGCTGTGAAGCGGAGTGAAGTCTGGCCCCCTGCTGTGCGTCCTGGTATTGTGAGGGGAGGAGAAGGAAAAACAAACCCCTGCAAATAACAGTCATTGCACACGCTGTGTTGTTGTGTGTTGGCGGCGGGGTGGACGGCTCTCCCCTCGCATCCCTCCAGTCATCTTAAATCCCAGGAGGACCAAGTCTGAGAATATTTATTTTAAATAGTCCAGAGCTGAAACCTGATCTCGCTGATTTGTTCTCTTTTTTTAAGTCAGTAAATTTCACAATGGATTCCCTCAAAAGGTCCCAGATCCTCTGGAATCCCTTCCATCTCTGTTGTTTTGTTATCGCCGGCTCTTCTCTGCTAATCCCTGCTTTGTTTTCCCCTCTTCTCCTCTTTCCACTCGCCTAAAGAAACGTGAGTTCGGAACGCAGCGAGGCCCGGAGGAAGCTGAGGGAGTGCACGGGCTTGGTTGACTCCCTCATGTACGTGGTGCAGTCCCAGATTGACTGTAAAGACGTTGACAATAAGGCAAGTGTGACTGTGTTTGATGCGACGGCGTTTGCGGGTGCACCAGCTGATGACATGCCTGCTGTCTGTGTTCCAGCTGATAGAGAACTGCTTGTGCTTGCTGAGGAACCTGTCATATCACGTGCACCATGAAATCCCCGGCTCTGAGCGCTATCAAGAAGCCGTGCCCATCAACCAGGGCCCTGCCCCCTCCGGCCAGAAAGGGGGGTGCTTCAGCTCCCGCAAAGGAAAAGGTTCGTGCCTGGGAGACGTGCATGTGTGCTCTCATTCAGGACGCGTGTGCACACACACACACACACCGCTCCCTGCTTACTTACAATGTCTGTTAAACGTCTTCTGTTGCTTTGACACATGAACTTCAGGTCTTTGTCGCTTGGCTTTTCTTGTCTGATGAGACGTCAGACTGGGACACAAACCTGAACCACGCAGACACGTTTCGCACAATTTATTTCAAATATATTGACTCTAAAATGTGCGGCTCGCCACACTTATGTCCACCTACATGTCCTCTAATCCACGTCAATTATTTCTGCTCACGTTGTGCAGGGAACAGTCATTGTAAGTAACCAGAACATCAGTCACAGCAGCTGTTCTGACGTATGTGTGTGAGTTAACAGGAGCTGGGCATGTGCCAGCGCTGGTGTGTGTGTGTGTGTGTGTGTGTGTGTGTGTGTGTGTGTGTTGGGGTTGAGGCGGGTGTGAACTGGTGGCTCAGTGGTGGCTGCTCTCCTTGGACCTGCTGTCAGTGCTCTCTGGTCCTCATGTGCTTCTGTTCCTCTCCATCCCTCGTTTCTCTCCTCCCTCCTGTCTTCTGAGCTGGGCTGCAGATGAGTGGTTTTCCAAAGGTAAGCTCTTGCTTCTACACCGTTGCACTTTGCTTCAGCTGCCTGTCGCCATCGTTGACGCACTAACGTGCACGCTTTTCTGTCGTCGTCGTGACAGAAGTAGAGACAAACACACCTTTCATCTTAGTCCTAGCATGTTTTAGCCAGGCAACATCACATTTGCAAAAACATCTGAGTTTAGCATCAGAAGTCTTATTTGAAATGTTTCAGGTGGGAAAGACGATGACGCTGCTGCAGATACAATAGACATTCCAAAGAGGACCACACCTGCTAAAGGTAACGGCGCCTGTGTTCAGAAAGAGCTGCTGGGGCTCTGCTCTTGTCCTCCGCCTCCACGTCTCCCCTTTGTCCATCATCTTCTCCTCTCTAGGCTACGAGCTGCTGTTCCAGCCAGAGGTGGTTCGCGTCTACACGTCTCTGCTGAAGGAGTCCAAGAACCCAACGGTGCTGGAGGCCACGGCTGGAGCCATTCAGAACCTGTGTGCTGGACGCTGGACTGTAAGAACCGTTGTTTTACTGCTTAATTTCTGCCTTCACGTGAGTGGGGAGGCCCCAGATTTACCTCCTCGCTACACAGTGTTCTTGGAAAAGCTTCCTAAGGCTATAGCTAACTAGCTGGTACAGAAGTACAGCGCACGGAGGGTTCTGTGGGATTAATGTGTGGAAGTTGATCAGGATTTCATCAAACAATGGTCAGGTTTTTTCTTTGAGGAGGTCAGATTGAGCAGTGAAGGACAGGTGGGCTTCTTCTCTGACCGTGACTGTGTGTTCAGTATGGCCGATACATCCGGGCCATCCTGCGCCAGGAGAAGGGCCTGCCCATGCTGACCGAGCTGCTGGCCCACGGCAACGACGGCGTGGTCCGCGCCATGTCCGGAGCGCTGCGCAACCTGGCCATTGATGTGCGCAACAAGGACCTGCTGGGTGAGAGCGTGGGGAAGGCACGCGGCGTGGGTGAGGAGGGCGAGGGTGGGCGTGCTCAGCCTGCCCGTCTGCTTCCACAGGGAAACACGCGGTGCCTCATCTGGTGGGCAACCTGCCCGGCGGGGGTCAGAGTCAGCCGGTGCGAGCCCTCTCGGAGGAGACGGTGGTGTCTGTGCTCAGCACGCTCCTGGAGGTGATGGGCTCCGGGGTGGAGGCGGCCAGGACTCTGCGGGCCTCGCAGGGCATCGAGAGGCTGGTGCTGATCAACAAGGACGGGTGAGGCCGCGCCTCAGTCCCGGCCATGCCTGCCGCTCCCTTCTGTCTCTAGCTTCATTGTTGAATCCTCTCCCGCCCACCGGGCTCCCCAGCAATCGCTCCGAGCGGGAGGTGCGGGTTGCAGGCCTGGTGCTGCAGACGGTGTGGGGCTACAAGGAGCTGCGGCGCACCTTGGAGAAGGACGGGTGGAAGAAGACGGACTTCGTGGTCAACTTAAACGCTCCCAGCACCACCAGGGCCAACGGAGGCTATGAGGACAGCACCCTGCCGCTCATCAACAACGGTCGGGACCGGAAAGAAGGCTCCCACCGGCTTCACCTTCTGCATTCCACAGAAGAGTGTGTGCAGGAAAACATTCCACAGTGACATGCTTTTGTTTTCATTCCTTCAACAGGAGGCAAAGGGGACAGAGAAATGATCCCGATGAATGACCTGGGACCAGGTAGGTCTGAAAGCACAGATTACACACCGGCACCGGCAGCCAGCGCTCACCACGGCCGGCTGTCCTCCGCAGATGCCTACTCCACGCTGGACCAGAGAGGGGGCAGGAGGAACACTTTGGATGACACACTCGCCCCTGTGGACGGAGATGGAGTCGAGGTAAGATGAGGCCACTGGATTCCTCAGCCGCGTCGCTCTTCCTCCCAGGTGTGAACGGTGTGGTGAGCAGATCTGTGCACCAGCGGCGCCGGAGCAGATTTCTGCAGAGCAAAGCGCTGGGAAAGCACATTCGCTTCATGCTGTGGGACTGGCATGTCTTCCAGATTGATGGAGGAGAGAAATTCTTTTTTTTTTTCCCCCCCCTGCTAAAACTGTTAGCGTGTGAACAGACATTCTGTCACACACACCCACAGACAGCATGTCCATGCATGTCCTGTTAAAGCGCCGCGCCAGCATCCGTGACTTCCACAGTTTCTCTCCGATGTGCATTTTTCTCTTCCTTGAACTAACTTTGATTACTCTCCTTTGCTCTTTCATTCCTCTGTTCTTCCTTCCCTCTTTTCTTTTTCTGTCTCCACGCTCTCCCGTTGGGATTTTCTCCTTTTAACAACTCTCTGCTGTGTCATCTGTCTGTTTCTCCTCTGTCACGCACTCTTGCTGTCGTTCTCAGGGAGGGATGTATGGGGCGAGGCAGGCCTCTCTGCCCCTCATGGACTCATACAATGGTTAGGCCACACACACAGTCTCAGTGCATGTCGGAGCATGGTGTGTTTGTCCTCCTGACTTGCAGCACGGCCTCATGTCGCGCTTGTGTAGCAGCAGTGTGACTTGTGTGTGTAGCGGTGAGGCATCTTCTGTACTTTTGCGCCCCCTGCTGGTGAGAACAACAGTTTCCTTCTCTTGAGGGGTGAATGTGTTGTTCTCGGTGGCATAAAGCTGCCCTGCTTCCAGCTCCTCCAGGAGTTTACCGTCCTCGTTGTGTCCTTTCAGTGGCTAACACACCTGCATCGGGTGTGTTTGCGCTCAAAAACGCTTTCTGGAAGCCAAAGCGACAGAAAGAGAGCGAGGCAGAAATACTGAACCATCTAAAAAGTGGACCAGTTTCTCCCAGAGAAAGCTGGCTGGAGTTCCAGTGAGGGTTTACTGGTTTTGGTGTGCTGCCACAGCGTAACCTCCTGGAGGGGCTGCGTCTGGCTGAAGTCAGCCGCCGCCTCTCAGATGCCTGCTTCTTCCTGCTGCTCTTTCTCACCTGCTCACCTGTGCGGCTTCTTGTCTTGCAGAGAAACTGATCGTGTGCATCAGTCGACGGCAGCCTCCCCCCACCTACTGCCCCTGCTGAGCTGAGACGGGGGGGCAGCGCACGCCTGCTGGAGCCCACCTCCATCCCTCCCCTCAGCTCTGCGCTCTCTTGCAGCTTTTCTCTCTTCTTCTCCTGCTCGGTTACATTCCTGCGTTGCAGCGTGGATCTACCCTCCCTGTGGACAAACTGGACAAAACACTACAACCACTTTGTGGTCGACAAGAACTCCAACTATTAACCACTAGATTGTAAGGCGGCAGCAGCGAGGCTGGGCGCTCCCGGGACAACGGCAACACCCTGACAGAGCAGAGGCTGCGGCCTCGTCTGGCAGCCCGCAGACTAAATTATTGAAAGCAAACTGGACGCGTTTGCAGCATTTGTGCGCGTGAAGGTGCGGATGAGCGCCATCCCCTCTCCCCGACCCCCAGGTTCACGGCTACTCTCATCCGCCTCGTGTTGTGCTTCTGCTCGTTCGGTCCTCGTTTCTCTGCTCTGAAATGTGCCAAATGACACTGCTCTGCGTTGCTATGATACCTGCGGACGCCGCAGTCTCCGCCTTAGGTCCTGATCTGCACACGAGAACGGAGGTCTGACCTCAGACGTTCCTCCCCTCCCCCCGTCTGTTGGAACCGTTGCTTTTGTATTTCTAGTCTCTCCCGGACTGGGATGAATGTGGGCGGAGGAGGCTCCGCCCGTCTCAGACGCATCATGTTTGTAACTGGAGTGCCTCGCTCAGTCAGGGAGGATCTGATTGATTTGTCTTAACCTGGCAGAAAGAACCAATCAAAGGCCACTTTTTCCCAGCAGGTGACTCGTTGTGAACTCTAACTGCAACTCAACACTTTTCTACGTTCAGGATGATGGAACATGTCTGTACTGGTGTGAATGGGAGCTTTGGGTTTTACTGGGTTTGTTTTTATAAGGTATTAAAACTGAGCTGCCCTTAGCCTAAACGGCGCTAACACTACACAAATGTACGTTTTTGCCAGTTTGCTTCAGTAAAGTGCTTTTTCTGTAGAAGAATGCATTTTCTTAGTGCCGAGTGAGATGTAGATACTTACTGTACTTCAGCGTGGATGATTAAACGAAGCACTAGAGGGGTATAAACGTGTGTTTTCTTACTCGCACCGGTTGAAACGCAGCAGGAAATGTTGCCTTGTTTTTGCAAAGTAAGTCGCCTTCAGGCGTAGACTAAAAGAGGAGAGCAGAGGAAGCGAGGGATGCTGTCCGAAGGTCTGCACGAGGAGGCTCAGACCAGGAACTCTTTTGTAAAGTGGAGAATAAACTAAAAATAAAAGCACATTTAAACTATATATACCAGAGAATATTTGTTAATTTTATGTTTGTTTTTATATTGATTAGGGTTTGATTGTTTTGGGTGCTCTGGGTGAACATATATGCAATCTTTCTTCATGTTTTAATTGAACAGTTTAATATCTTAGAGGACAAAAACCAAGCTGACTGAAATAAAACGATCGGTTACCTGAACGCAGATTGAACAGTTTGATTCTGGGCTCCATAATCTCTGCCTTGGCTCTTGAAGTTGCACATTCACATTTATGAGCGAATTCTGTAACTAGCAATACTGTTTTTAATAATAAAAGAAAGAAATTCAGTGATTCCTGAGTGTTTTGTCGCGCTCTTCATCAACAAAAACTGATGTTCGACCGAAAACGGCGACGATCCCAAATTAAATGACACTTGTTTGAAGTCGGACGCGCACGTCGGAGGCCAGGTGAGCCAGGTGAGGGTAATTTAACCAAAACACCAGCACGTCACCGTCAGATTAGCCCGAACATCTCAGATTAGCTGGACCGAGCTTCATCCGGAGGGTCAGACCGGTGAGAAGTCCAATGAAAAGAAAAACTAAACTAAAAACAGCGCCCAGAGCAGAAGCGTCGGATCAGAAACCAAGATGTCGCCAGAGGTCAGTTAGCATCACAGGAGAAGCGAGCAGGTGAGTCTGAAGGACGTCAGCGCAGGTGAGAGTCGCCACCACGCGCCTCGTTCCCAGTAGCCGAGCATGCAGAGGTACTGGTGGCCCAGCTACGCTGACCGTCTCCTGAGGGAGCTGCAGAGTCAGCAGAACACCTCCCGGTTCTGTGACACCCTGCTGCAGAGCGAGGGTGAGCACCGACCTCCGGCTCCGGGGAGGCCGCGGCCGGACGCTCATGTCTCGCTTTGTTTCCCTCCTGAAGGCATCTCGGTCCCCGCCCACGGCTGCATCCTGGCAGCTCTCAGCCCGCAGCTGTCCGACAGGCTGTCCCGGTCCCCGTCCCCCCCGCTGGGCCAGAGGCGGAAGGTCAGGCTGGACGCCATCACGGCCCACAGCCTCCTGAAGCTGGTGGGGCTTCTGTACTCGGGCCAGATGGAGGTGAAGGGCAGCCTGGAGAAGGACGAGGTGCTCCACGCAGCCCGGCAGTTTGGCATTACCGACCTGGTCCAAGGGCAGAAGGACGCCTGGGTGGAGGAGGGGGGACCGCAAACACACCATGGACACTTGGAGAAGGAAGAGACAGCTGCAGGTTGTCCAGCTTTGAGGACGCCTCGTGTCTCCGTAGGGACGCAGACTGTGGACGCTGAGGAAGAGACAGCGGACGTTCCTTTGAGTCTCTCAGCTCGGAATCTTCCTCCACCAGCAGTTCCCAGTCCTCCCAGTGGTGCAGCGGTGGATGGAGACAGCGATGGTGTCCGTCGCCCTGCTGTGGTGGCCTCTCCCGTTGCCCTTGGCGACGACCCTGACTCCCAGGAGCAGATCTGCTGCCAGCGGTTCGCTGAGCCTGAGGAGGGTCTGACGGGGCCGGGGGCCCCACCGTCACCTCCAGGAACAGCCGAAAAGAATCCAGAGGGGCCACAGCTGGAGGAGAACCAGCTGGAGGAGAACCAGCTGGAGGAGAACCGGCTGGAGGAGAACCAGCTGGAGGAGCCACAGCTGGAGGAGAACCAGCTGGAGGAGAACCAGCTGGAGGAGAACCAGCT
>BJFM01003435.1:0-10586 GCA_016586285.1 Arothron firmamentum | reverse complement strand
GAACCAGCTGGAGGAGAACCAGCTGGAGGAGCCACGGCTGGAGGAGAACCAGCTGGAGGAGCCACAGCTGGAGGAGAACCAGCTGGAGGAGCCACAGCTGGAGGAGCCACAGCTGGAGGAGCCACAGCTGGAGGAGCCACAGCTGGAGGAGAACCAGCTGGAGGAGAACCGGGCCCAGACGCTGGCGAACACAAAGATTTCCTTCAAGGTAGATGCTGATGCTGGCCCGACTTTGTTTGGATCACTGATGGTGAAACCTCTTCACAGCAGAACCGCCCTGCTTCCACCGTCTGTCCACAGTCTGACATCAACTTTGAGGATTTGTCATTTTCAGGCTTTTAAATGAAACAAACTGTCTGAAGTTTGCACAGATTCACAGTTTGTGTGGAAAAACCGGCAGCACAGCAACAACGACAATATTACTGATGACTGGTCAGAACCAGACACAGACAGTCTGGGTTTCCATGGTTACGCAGACGCCAGGCGGCTGTAACCTAAACTAAACGATGCGAACCCTGTAGCTGGAAACCAGCTCAGGTTAGTCCAGGTCCAAATGTGCCCCCCCCCCCTCCCCGGGAGGTGCCCCCCCCCCACCCCCCCCACCCCCCTCCAGAGACCTCCACCTCTCTGCTGCTGCCTCACTCACTGTCTGTCCTCCTCCCAGTTGAAGCTGGTGAGGACCGAAGGAGAAGTGTGGGAGGTCCTGAACGGAGGAGACGCGCTCGAGATGCCAGCTCTCACCTCCCCGAGGCCCCGTTGCCACGACAACGACCTGCTGGAAACGGTACCGTCCTCCATGTTTTCAACAGGGAAGCAACAGGCTGCAGCTCCTCTGACCGTAGGACATTTAAAGCACCTGATACCTAATGAGCACACACACACACACACACACACACACACACACACACACACACACACACACCCAAGTCTGTTTAATCGGCCTGGCTGCAGCTACCAAAGGATTCATTGTTTTTTCTTCTCTCAGAAGGTGTTTGTAAGTGAGTCTTCACCTTTTCCAGGTGGCCTCGACCGGCGTAGCTGGAGATGATCCCACCTGTCCTCTGTCAGGTCCACAAATAAACGGCAGCGCGTCGGAGGGTGGAGGCGATAAAAGGCTGTGTGGAAAACGGAGGAGGACGGAAGGTGACGAGGAGGAGAGTCCCCTGAAGAGGAAGGAGGTCGCTGCTGACGGGGACGGCGTGAATGACGGGAGCCACAGAGTCCCACCAGGACCTGACGGTGCGACGCAGAACCAGGACGTTCAAAAGGCCTTTAAGTGCTTTCACTCAAGAACGAGGACTTTGAAAGCAAGAAGGAACCAGGACACAGAGAGCAAAGAGACGGCAGACGGACTCCTTCGAGGAGCAGGCAGGGACGTGACGGAGCCGCGGGTCGGCAGCAGGACGTCTCCCCTCACCTCTGAGGCTGCTGACAGGAACCATAACCACATTTTAAGCCCAATAAAACCCAGAGAGAGGAAATTAACCAAGGAAAACACAAACGTCTCTGCCGAGGAGGACATCCCAGCTGCTGGAGGACAGCGGGGGCCGTCGCTCCGCTGCGTCCCCAGAAGACGAGGCCAGACTGACGGGGACCAGGAGCCAGAACCACTGCAGAACTCTGGAGGTAAAGTTGAGAGAAGTTCTACCTGGGCCCCTGTTGAGCTGCTTTATATTCTTTAAATGTTTTAGGCAGAAATATTAGTGATGCCGTCTGAGAACTCAGCTCACCTGCTGGAAGCGGCTGTTACTCGATGTATTCTTGCATATTTTTAATTAATTATTTATTTTTGCATGAAGAATAAACCATGAATGATGCAGTTTGGTTGCTGTGAATAATCGGCTCCTTTTCAATCTCAAGGATCCCCCCAGCTGAGTGGTAAAGTCTTGTCTCCCAGTGACACCAGTGCTTCACACACACACCACCAGTCCAGCTCTCAGGCTCCCCAAAACAACATTCTGGCTCTAGAGTCCAGCTACTGTCAGGAGGAAGAGGAGGAGGAGGAGGAGGAGGAGGAAGAGTTGGACATCCTCTGTTACTCCCCAATGCCTCACCCCATTCTGAACAGGAGTGAACAGGTCAATATAGATGCTTTTTGGGATGAAGAAGAGGAGGAGGAGGAGGAAGATGAGCCTGAGATAGATGTGACTGGTGATTAGGCAGATTAATCTTTCTGATTGATTTTACTCTGCTCTTTGGCTACCTAATAAAACAGTAAATGTAGTTTTTTATTTCTCTGACTGTATATACATTTTCAAGTACACTGTGCAAAGTTTTTATGATTTATTAATTTCCTCAATAAATATTCATAACAAGCTTTGTTCTCTCCCAGTATCACAGAATAAACTTTAGGCTCTGAAAAAAATGTTTGGTTTTCATTTATTAATATGTTACAGCGAAGGTTGAAATGGAGTTAATGTTTGTAGCTCAGTGTCTAAGAAGAAATGTAATTTTATATTTTAATTTTAACTGCATTGAAAATGTATGTAAATCAAAAAAGTCTATTTTATTTAAAACACTGGAGGAAGGGGATTATTTTATTTTATTTTCGATAATTCGATGTTTTATATGACCAATGGTCACTTGATGCCACTAGAGGGCGCATTTCCCCCCTTGTCTTTCGTTTGAATCAAACTTTATTGTAACAACAGAGTGAACGGAAGTTTATCGCACGTGCACCGCTGCAGACGGTCTGAAGGTTAAAGAAGACTCAATAATATCTCCGTTATCCAACAAACTCCGGGCCGTGTTTCCAGTTTGGAACGCCGGGTGTAAACAGGACAAGCACTGGCATGGATCCCATGAAAGCACAGCAGTTGGCGGCGGAGCTGGAGGTGGAAATGATGGCTGACATGTACAACCGGTATGAAACAAGCTCCGTATTCGGCTAGAGCTAAAGCTAAAGCTAAAGCTAGAGCTAAAGCTAGAGCTAAAGCTAGAGCTAAAGCTAGAGCTAAAGCTAGAGCTAAAGCTAGAGCTAAAGCTAGAGCTAAAGCTAGAGCTAAAGCTAGAGCTAGCTTGACCGGCTCCACGGAGCCCGTCTGGGCTCATGTTCTTCATTCATTGACAAGGTTAGACTTCGCGTTAAACGGCAGCAGGAACGGCCATCCACAAGGGTTAAAAAAAAAAGAGTAAATAAATTCTAGCAAATGTTTTTGTTGTAATGCCGGGAGTGTGGAGTGTTGCACTAATAGCTAGCTGTACACCGGGCAGTACTTGACCGACATGCAGTGACCTGCAGGTATGTAGTACTCCTCTGGTTCTGGTTCATAAGCTTCATTAACCTTCGAGTGTCCTTAGCAATATTGGGAGAATTATCAATTCAGGAGTGTGCCTCTCAGAATCTGAGCCCAGAATTTCTCTGCCGTTCCCTAAAACTAGTTTCAGATTGTATTTATTTAGCCTGTTTTTAAATGTGCATTTTTCTCTACTTTCTTTCTTTAATATGCAGGTTTTAATGTTTTTATCAATGCCAAATGAGTGAATAGGTCCACCCGTCCATGCTTCTACCTCTTTCTGCGCTCCAGCAGGTGGCAGTCTGTCCATTCCTGAAATCATGAGGCTGCCTGAGCCTCAATACTAATCAATAATCTCACGTTATCTATTAACTTCTACATTTTAATCACCAAATTTGAAGAAATAAGCACTTATAAGTGCGTGATGAATCTGAGTTTTTGAATTGAGTTGCTTAAATAAATGTTTTCGATGATTGAACTGATTGATATGCACTTGCGTAATAAGCTGGGTAAAAGTCTGATTGCGATATATTAAAATGTTCTTTTGCCCCAAGGATGACCAATGCCTGCCACAGGAAGTGTGTACCACCACATTACAAGGAGGCGGAGTTGACAAAGGGCGAGGCGGTGTGTTTGGACCGCTGTGTGGCCAAATACCTGGACCTTCACGAGAAGCTGGGACGCAAGCTGACGGAGCTCTCCGTCCAGGACGAGGAGTTGATGAGGAAAGCAGCTGTGGGCAGCGGATAAAGACTGCTGGCGGAGGGAATGAAGACATGCATTGTGGGGGGGGAATATCTGGTTGAGGGTCCTCTGGGACAAGCTGCTTCCTCTCCTGATGTAGAAGATACAACAACACACCTGAGGAGAGATGTCATTATTTATTTGTCGGATTCTGACTGTTTCCGGCTGCGCGGAGCGAGAAGGTCGCGGCAGAAATTCCGTCTTTGTCTGGCGCCCTGAGCAGGTTCAAACAAACACAAAGATCATGTCCAGACTCGGCTCTGATCCACCCTTGAACAGTTTTTTTTTTTTTTTAAATCTCGGTCTGTGCAAAAAGGAACGCTCTCTTTCGGGTTAACCACAACATGATGCAGCGGAGGTGTGTGGAAACCTTGAACTAGAGTTACTCAAATATGTGATGTTTTAACTGAACTTTGCTCATTTGTCATCACCAGGCCGACCATGTGGACCGCGTCTCTTCTTTTTTTTTATTTTTCAACCACTCATTGTTTCCCTGTGTGTGTTTGTAACAGCCTCTAGACCATTTTCACAGCAGCAAGAAAACACACACACGAGAAAACTGTACTTTCAGTTCATGCTGCTTTTTCAGAGCGTAGAGAGCAGTTGTAGACAGGTGGGTAAAAACATGCAGACATTCAAATTTAAGCTAGTCGTTTTTAATTGCAGTAGCATTTTAATGTTTACTGAAGTATATTTCTGAAGCTCCGGATTCACTGTAGCTGCTGTGAAGAATGTTTACTTTTGTTGTTACTTATTAATAAAATATTCTTAAGTCTTAATAATACTTTTAACATCTGTTACCGCAGAACTTTCCCCTTAGTTCTTCTTTGACGTCGTTTTAGAATTTTTCAAAGAATTTTCGTACATTACACAATAGCTGATGCACGGTTTTGTGTGCGTGCGTGCGTGCGTGTGTGTGTGTCTCTTTAAGAGCAACAGTGGGAGAACCAGTTTGAGGAAGTGAAGTTTCGCTTTAGTTTCACTTCGATAAAACTCGCGTTTATCCCGCGTGTGCGCGTGCCAGCGAAGGAGGAAGTGTCGGTGGTCTCGAGGACAGGAGCAACGAGCAGCCCTGCGCGCGAGACATGGTGAGAGACTAAGTTCGTCTTTAAGCGTTTGAAAATGTCTAAAATGTATGAAAAGTGCTGCTGTTTGGTGAGATTCGGGCCTGTCCACCCCGGCTGCTCTAAGCAACATATAGATCCGTGTCAGCTGCGATCCTGCAGTTTTAAGGATAATTTCCATCCTAAACACTCGAAAAGACGCAAGTCCTCTCAAGTCTTTGTAACTAAAACTCTTCACTTCAAAAACACCGCCTGAAAGGTCCTCCTGGTAGAACCCAAGTATATTTTTACATTTTAGTTAACGTTGTAAAGGCATCACAGTAGCGTGTTAAACTGGTTAATTTAAAAAACGTTTTGCATGAACGAGAACTTACACAGATATTTAATATATTCTTAAGGGGATAATTTTCGTTTTGGCTTCCCCCCCAAAATTAAAATGTGATTAACTTTACCTTTGATGCAAATTTGCATGCGATTCTGATAGACTTATTAAGACTATGTTGTGTTTTTTTGTGACTAGATGGAGGCTTCTGACACAGAAGAGTTTGGTGTGGGTGCCCATCAGCCTGGATCTGCTATCAGAGGCAGTAATGAGCTTCTCAGTGTTGCAGAAGAAGACAACCAGGTGAACGCACAGCTTTAGAGAAAACGTAAGCATCTTTCTGCCCGAGTTTCACGTATTTCTCCCTCCAGATGGAGGAGTTTCTGGGCCCTCAGGGAGAGTACAATGAGGAGGAGGAAGAGCGGAAATACTACAGGAGGAAGAGGCTGGGCGTCATCAAGAACGTCGTAGCAGCTAGTTTAGGAGCCATGATGGTGTACAGTGTGTACATGGGTGAGTCTGCCTGGAGAAAGGAAGGATGAGGAGGTGCGTTGGTAAATGCAGACGAGTAAGCTGGACGTGTGTCTGGACGCTGCAGGTCTCCTGCAGATGCAGCTCATCCTCCATTACGATATGACGTACCGTGAGGTGAAGTACAGCAACCTCGGCCTGGAGGACATTGATCGCAAAATGCTGATGGGCATCAACGTCACACCCATCATCGGCCTTTTGTACACCCCCGTGCTCATCAGGTAGAGATGGCCCATGTCGCATTTTTTTCTCGATCGCATGGGCGTCCTTGCTGTTGCATAAACTCTATATTTATCCCAGGTTTCTAGGAACCAAGTGGATGATGTTCCTCGCTTCAGGAATCTATGCCCTCTTCGTGTCGACCAATTACTGGGAGCGATACTACACCCTGGTGCCCTCGGCCGCAGCCATCGGCGTGGCCATCGTGCCGTTCTGGGCCTCTCTGGGAAATTACATCACCAGGTAGATATCAGAAGGTGGCGAGGGGTCGTGCTGTGACCTTCACGAGTTCGGTGACATGAATTCTCGGTACATGTTGTAGAAAACAACGTATTCTAGGCTGTAAACGGTCTTCTTAATGGTGTAGTTCTGTAGCGGATGGAGGTGTCTGACCTAAAGACCTGCAGGCAGGAAAGCCAGAATTTGGCTCCAGGTTTCAGGCAGACTGTGCAGAGGATCCTCATTCCTGTCTTCAAAGAATCCAGCTCCATTCCTGATTGTGTGAGCTGGTCTGAATCATCTGCTGACCTCATTACGCTGCTGTTCCTCCCACACAGTGGCGTCTTCTTTGATATGTGCCGGATGGTAGAAACACAGGAAAAAATACAGCTGTACTTGCATAAAGTTGAATCCAGATCACAGATGCAAATTGGTGACATTTGCCAACAAGTGGTTTTATTCCAGCAGCTCATTTTCCCACATGTTGTGACTTACACACTCTTTTTTACAAGGCTAACAGACAAATGTCGGCTATCGCTTAACCTCCTCCCTCGGTGGAGCTAATAGCACGCATTCCTGTTGATTAAACCAATCAAACGGCCTGCAGGATGGCGCAGCAGTACTACGAGTACGTCAACTACAGAGAGGAACATGTGCAGGAGCAGAGGAAGCTTCCCAAGGGAGCGTGCCACAGATACATCGTCGTCTTCCAGTCGATCTTCAACTGCATCTTCAACGTGAGTCTCCATCCAGCCATCGCTCAGCCAGGCTTTGTTCTCTGTGTGGTGTCCAACAGCTGCAGAAACACATGGTCATGGGTTCCTACCCTCTCTCTCTCTCTCTCTTCCTCCTCAGCTGAGTTTTGTGTTTGCAGAGTTCCCCATGCGGTTTGTCCTCAACAAACACCTGAACAACAACAACCACACTCTGCACAACGTCCAAACCTGCGGTAAGCACCCCCGGGGCCTGGCTCCTCTTGGCGGTGCTACCAAGACTCTGTAGCCGCTTTGATTTCCCTAAATTGGCCAAATCCAACCAGAAGAAACGACTCTTTTTTTTTTTTTTGTCACTGTCGCTGCTGTGAAACTAGCGAGATGTAGCGCTTCAGATGAAATCTGAGGTTGAAGCACACTTCCCTAAACATGCTTCCTTTTTGTTAGAAAACAAAACCCACCCGTGCTCGCATCTGATGTGATCTGTGCTGTCGGAGCGGCCCTGAACTGTCAGTGGCTGCTTTGGCTGCTTTGGCCGCTCTAACCTGCTGTGTGCCATCGCCTCTGTCTCTGCCAGGAGCCAACATCACAGGACTCATCCCGGGCTTCAACAACACCATCCTCACCCGGCTGCCCAACTCCATGCTGCTCATCGCGGTGGAGAGCGTCCTCATGGGCTTCGCCTTCCTCGCCATGATCATTGTAAGAGCAAAGAGGAAGCAGAGCTGAGTTCCCCTCCGAGGCCGAGCGAGCCGCCCTCGCAGCTCCAGGCCGGCTGTTCTGGCCACCGTAGAAACGGAATAAGCCAAGCGCTGTAATCAGCCTCGGCTGGCAACGACAGGGTTTATTACACGTTGATAACACGCCGAAGGGCGCTCGGACATGACATCCGCTGCGTTGAGTTTGGTGTGTCGAGCCGGTGTTCAGAGTCCTCCTGCTCTCGCTCGCAGTTCCTGGTGCTGTGCGGCGCCGCCTACCGCCCGACTGAAGAGATCGACCTCCGCAGTATCGGCTGGGGAAACATCTTCCAGCTGCCCTTCAAGCACCTCCGGGACTACCGCCTGAGGCTGCTCTGCCCGTTCTTCATCTACAGCGGCTTTGAGACCTTGTTTGCCGTCACCGGCTTCTCTCTGGTACTGTGAGGTTTCTCCTTTGGTTGTGGTTGGTGAAGCCGGACGCACGGGCGCTCACGCACGTTCTAATGTGGCCGTTCCAGTCGTATGGCGTCTGCGTTTTGGGGCTGGACCAGCTCTGGCTCCTCATCCTGGCCTACGGGCTGTCCTGCTCCGTCTTCTCGTCCCTCTCGCTGAGCCTGCTGTACTTCCCCCGCTGGCTGTGTCTGATGGCGGGCGCTGCCGTCCACGTGACCCTGCTGGTGGTCCTGCTGGCGTTGCCGTTGCCTCCCAACGCGCCCCACCTCCTGGGCCCGCTGCTGCTGATCTCGGTGCTGTGGGGGCTGGGCTCGGCCCTCAACAAGACGGGCGTGAGCAGTAAGTGAGCAGCACGTGTGCGACACCCAGTCTGTTCACGGATAACACGTGTGTGTGTGTGTGTGTGTCAGCTGTGCTCGGTATGCTCTACGCTGAGGAAAAAGAACGTCTGGACTTCGTCTACGCCATCTACCACTGGTGGCAGGCCATCGCCATCTTCATCGTCTACCTTTGGTCCAACCTGCCGATGAGGGTATGACGAGGTGTGACGAACATGCAACATTCGGGAGGAAAACGTGCGCGTTAACGTGCTCCTGTCCACGCAGGCCAAGCTGTCCATCCTGCTGGCCACGCTCCTGCTGGCCTCGTACTGCTACTGGCTGATGGAGCGTCGCCTGGCTGGGAAGGTGCCTTTCAGGCTGCCTCGCATCCCTCGGCCCCGGCACAAGGTGACCAAACGCCGCCTGCCATCAGCACGCTGAGGCAAAGTCCACGTGAAGGACTCACTAGCCCCCCAGGAAGTGAGACCTTCCTAAGAACCCCCTCTGAGATAAATAAGTCAGAGAAATGTCTTCTTCCCTCCAGTAGATCTCATTAAGAATGAATCGTTTTTGTCCCCAAAGTACGACAGTAATATGAAATCTTGGTGCTGTAACTGAATCGGTTTTGGTCGGTTCTGTGACGTCATCATGGCGTCACAGCTGTTGTTGTTGGATCAGAAACCCGCTTTGGTGACTTCATTATCCCATTTCTGTTCATCATATTAAAAAATGCACCGAGCACCATCAGCTGTGCCTGCTCACACGTGCTGGAGCGACGCTGTTCTCACTCAAATATCCATGTTTTTGAATCTCTGCAGGTCAAAGGCTACCGCTATCTGGAAGAGGACAACTCAGATGAGTCAGATTCTGAGCTCAGTGAGGAGGAGGAGGAGGAGGAGGAGGAGGAAGAGGACGGTGGAGGTCGCGGGGCAGAGCAGATGGAAGGAGAGGATGGAGTGGGAGAGCAGCCTGCAGAGTCCCAGGGAGACGCCTCACCTGCAGCGGCGGACATCCACCCTCGCAGGCGGGATAACGCTCAGGTGAAGGAGGGAGAGAGAGAGGATCGTGCTGGAGGATGAGCGAAGCGAGGGAAGGAGGACAGGCCACAAAGGAGGGAGAGTCTGGTAAATACTGATGGGGTGATGCTGCACTCCTGTAGTAGGAAGAATCTGTATTTATTCTTGTATGCAAAGACAAACGGCTCAAACTGCATGTTGGCTTTAAAGGGCAGATCTCAGAGGGTTGACCCACCGACAGGCTCAATGGCTCCTGAACAGAACAACAACAACCATAATAACAACGTAATAACGGTGTATAATAATGCTCATTTGCCCTCCCAAATAAATCCTGATTTGTGGCTAATATCAGGGGGGAAGAGGGATGATGGCGTCTGTGGGGCGACCAGAGCACGACCCAAAATAACCCAGGAAAAAGATCATTATTGAAGAATTAACAAAATCAATGTGTTCAGTAAAGTTCTCATTTTGTGTTGTGAATGTTGATGGTGTGAAAATGTATGAAAATGTGCATCTGACTTCATCCTGTCACGCAAACGAGTTTGTCTGACGAACAGGATGAATCTGGAAACGGGATCGTTCCTCCTGCATCCGACTGCAATAAACTTTGCTCTTTTTGTAAAAATGTCACCTAACGGCTGACGTTGAAGCTGCGGAGACAAACGCTGCTGTTGAATATGTGCTTAAAATAACGAGCGCGGCCTCTGTGGAGCCGCAGCGGCGCTGTTGAATGCTGGGTTTTCACAGGCACGGCCAGAGATCAGCCGGGTTGCTTCTTTTCTTTCGCGGATGACGACATTCGCAAACGCGGATGAATGGACGAGAGCTCCAGAGATCCATCAGCTCCCTGAGCCGTCGCACTGCTGCCGCCTCTCACCTGGACAGACCCAAAGAATCCCAGCTTTTCAGTGAAGAAAATCCCCCAACTAACGCGGCCGGAACCTCCCCGAGGTCTCCGACCCATAAACCCCATTCAACTTTATTAGACCTCCTCTCTCTCTCTCTCTCTCCCTCCCTCCCTCCCTCCCTCCCTCCCTCTCCCTCTCTCTGT